>JAILXH010188440.1:18138-32990 GCA_023558415.1 Piaractus mesopotamicus | reverse complement strand
TTCCAACTCCGCCAGAAAACTTTTCCTCAAAAGTTGAATAGTTTCTTGTAAAATGTCTTTCAGCTTTCGGCTGTTTCACGAGGCTCAAGTCGCTTCTAAGTTCCACCTTAAATTCTGACTGAGGCGCCGAATGTAAATGCGGCACCATTTAAGGTGGAACGGGAAAATAAGAAAGAGAAGCGACTTCATCTTCGCAACGTTTTAGTTAGTGTTGACAGTCTCTCGTTGCAGATTTAACATATCAGGAAACCAAGTGCGCTGCTTATAAATGCGAATAAGTCCATTCATCTCCAAATGTTCGTCTGTCTTTCTCTTTTCCTTTTTCGTTTGCTACTAGCGAGGCGAAACCTTGTTACTACGTGACCAGCAGTCTTTCGATGGTGAATTTCATTAATTAATCTGACTCTAAACTATGAACCATAGTCACAACATTAGCAAGATTAATTGGAAAGGTTTTACTCTACTGTGTGGCCCAGTATGAGTTAAAATACCTATAATTCATCTACAAGATCAATTAGGTAAAGGTTCCTACCACAAGAACAATTGTGTTAATGGTTTACCTTCAATTAAAATTATTCAAACAAATTAATGTTTGGTTAACCTGATAAATGCTCACAGTCTAAATGGAACATTTCTACAGTGATTTGTTAAGTGCAAAATGTAAAGATTTAGCAAGCATGTTAACAACAAACCTTGCATTAATGGTTATAAAGTACGCACACAGCATATTTCATTAGTTTTTAAATAGTTGGAAGGCAGAACATCAAAACTAAGTAACCAAAAAGAGACAATGTGCCTGAAAAATATAACAAAGGCTATGCACTACTGTCATAAAATATGCTGCAAAACAAGACCAATCTGGAATCATATGGAAATGCAATTTACTAAATTCAATTCACTGCTGTGGGAACTGGTGCTCCAGGGCATGTACCACTAGCTATGCACATCTGCGAGCTCTCAGAGATAAAGGTGTGACCAATTGGTGGCATCCCAATGGTTTCAGGGTTGTAAACAATAATGATAGCAGGTACATCACAGCAACCATTTTCATCACTGAGCCCGCACGGATGCTTGCACTCATTTACATTCATGTATCCAGTTCCATAAAGGCGTAGTAAAAATTGGATGACAGAGGGAGGCCACTCAAAACCCAGCCTGTGATCTTCTTGGGTGCGTTAGCAGAACAACCCAGTGCAGTGACACTTTAGAAGAGCCTGCAGATAGTTACAAAATGGAGCACTGATAACGTCAAAGAATAATGAAGGTGTGAAGGAAATTAGGGAAATGGTAATTTATAAGAGGTGCCATCCATTGTCAGGTCAGCAGATTGGGGACATCCTCCTCAGCAGTGATGATATCTTCATGAGAGTTCTCGCAGATGAAAGGCTGGTATTAATCAATCTGCCAGCCCTGGGGTGGCTCAACACGATAAGGAACGATGGTATCTGGGTGGCGCGGGATGGCGGGCGAGGCGTCCCTGCGTTTAACCATCTGCCGCCTGGCACTCGTTACCATTGGCCATCTTCTCTCTCCCCAGCCCGCTGGCTGACTCGCAGCCAAAAGTTCAGACAGCACACAGCGAGCATGATGGAGAGCGTGCGGGGAAGCAAAGCGCCAATCAACTCCATTGTGCTGGCTCCAGAATTTCTACCACTTACCGTATTAGAGCAGGGCTAATGTTAGCAACCCACTTTTACTTCATACTTATCACACTGGAAATGCTTTTCCATAAAAAGGCTGTCCAGGAATAGCAGCAAAAACAAACAAAAAATTTTCAACAGCACGAATGCACAAATATTATTCAGAATAAACAAAAAATGCATTCTGAACAGTTAAAGGTACAGATAAAAATAGATGATGTACTATTTACACAGACAAAAAAAGACTGCATGTATGACTAATCTCCGACAAACAACAAAGTCAAGGTAGCATGTTACTCATCATGCCCATTTAGTAAGAAACTTCAGATTTTTATGTATTCTTTCTTCTCATTTGGCAAAATGAATATACAATGTTGAATGTATAGGGTAAATGAGCTCCTCATTGAAAGACTCACATTTTTACACATATTCATAAAATTTATGAAGTGTATTTATGTGCTTTTCCTCACAGGTGTAGAGCATGTCATTGAGGACTGTGTATAAGATTTTCACTGTATTCACCGAACATTTCACAGACGCCTCAACAACTAAACAGAATAACAAAATTTTCAGTATGTAGCACGCTCGCCCACTTCCTTTGTTACAGCTTCGACTCTTTGCAGGAGACTTGCTTTCAGTTTTTAAAACAATCTTCAGGGATATTTTTTCACACCTCATTCGGTTGTATTTTCTGTTTCTTATGATCCAAGTAATCCTAAACATATTTAGTGATGTTGGGGTCTGGGCTCTGAGGTGTTCACTGTTCTGAGAATACCAATATTTTTTTTTTTTCTTAGTAACAGCTTTTTGACACCTACACATCCTTTCAGGTCTGTTACATTGAATTGTCTCCTCACAGTGGAAGGAATGAGAGAAAAACCTGTTGAATCTTCCTATCTATCAAAGATGATAGCACTTTTTATCCGATGGTGGCAGTTTTGGTGATCTACCAGGTTCTGCATGGCTGTTAGGAGTCTCATTTTCTCTCTCTCTCTTTTTTTTTAATTCAATTCTATTTTTGGAAAGTTCTGTTTTTCACTTATTATCCTTTGACTCTGCTTCTTTCTGCATGTTGATTATTTTGTATCTAATATCCTGAGAAATATCTTCTGAATAATAAATAACTTGCATTAACTAACTAACTAATTATCTTGAATACATAATAAATGGCAGTTTTGACTGCAAGTTAAATAAAAGAAGGGTGGTCTTTTGCACATGACCAGACAGTTTCTCAACTTTGAATAAGTTACTTTACATACAGCAATGTTGTTATGTACAGCAAACGAAGATACTGTTTTTTTTTTTTTTCCAAAAGAGAAGGATAATCAGCATTTACATTTGAATTCATCAATAATTACTTGATCGGGAACACTCCACCCACTTCCATTAAAATCCGAATGCAGATATTTTGAGCAGTAAACAGATACAGAATACACAGACAGTGGTGTTGTGTTATACTCCTAATCTGTTAGTATAGGAAAGTACAAGAGGAAATTCATTCAAATTCCCCACCAAACATTTGAGTTACATAGCTTGATAGCTAATCTGTCATGTCGCCCTATCCTGCTCTGGAAGATCATCATGTTTTTCGTTAAGCCATTCCTTTTTTTCTCATATTTTCCAATGTTGTGTCATTTGTGGGGAAAACCAACAACATAATGGGCTAAGTAATAGAGGGAGAGACATCATCTTTGCTCTCCTGCATCCTGAGCTTTCCCAGCTGAGACGTTGGCGCAGTGGCCCCCGGGGAGGAAGCAGCCGCATTAATAATGGCAGTTTTGGCATAATTACTCATAATGCCTGCCTTCTCTGGAACTAATGGCCTGCGGTTGAGATATCTGCTTGATTTAATTCGACTTACGATGGCAGCACCTCACATTGCTTTTAAGGGGAGAGGAAGGGAAGTGGCAAGTGCGAACACTTGCTATGCTGCAGCCAAGAGCACGCATCCAAAGACCCTGTGGAGCAAAGAGTGACCACAAGGTTAAGTACATTTAAAAGTGGTAGCCAGCCATGTATGGTCAGGATTTCAGATGATTAAAGAAATACTTAAGGTTCAGTTATATCAGTGAGAAATGCGACAATATTCTTCCCAACTGTGTGCTTTATGAGATAAGATGATATTCTCTTAATATGAAAGTAGAGAATAAACCCTGCACATTTCTCCCTTTGTCGTCTCTCTGTGGAGTATTTTGGCAGAGCTAATTTGGCTCCTGATTTCACAGTCTAATGGGCCCGTTTTAGAATAAAAGCTGTAAGAAAAGAAAAAAAAGTTTTTAAATAGCATGGTTCTGGAGAAGTACACCTTAATGTCTGATGAGATATTGTAATTAAATGAAAATTATCAATTTTTAAATGTTGGCTTTGTTTTGATCTCAAGAGATTCTTATCAACATGCATTTCATTTAATTTACAGAAACTGAAACTGAAGACTTAGGGCTATATACAGTATACACACAGTACTCTGCAAAAGTCAGAGACCACCCTTAATTCATTTAATTACCAGACAATACAGCCATTAAGTACATTTGAAGACTAGAAGTCTTTCTTTTTTCAGCATCAGGAAAAAACAGAAAACATATTTAATATTTTTCAGTATTTAATGTGTCCACCCTTTGCTTTTTTCATTTATTTCAGGAGACAAGAAGGGGTGTTTTTCCACACCTCCAAAGTTTAATCTTCTCACAATCCATGTAATCCTAAACACATTCAGGGATGTTGAGGTCTGAATTCTGGGGTGGTCAGTCCATTGTTCTGAGAACCCCAACAGCTACTTTGTTTGATTTGGAAATTTTCTTCTTTTCTGTCTTTTTCTCAGTAACAACTTCTGGACAGCTACTCATCCTTTCAAATTGATAACGTTGAGTTGTCTTCTTACAGTGAAAGATGGACAGAAACAGCTGTGGATTGTTTCAGAACTGAAACAAGAGTGGAGCTTGATTTTCTGTCTTTTTCCTCTCCCTCAAAGATGAAAGCTTTATATACTGCTTATTTGATGGGGACAGTTTTAGTGGATGTTTAAAACTCTAGTTTTGGAAATTCCTGTTTCACTTCCACCTTCCTTGTACAAGTGAATTATTTTATACCTTCTTTATTTATCCTCACAAATATGTCCTGAAAAATCAATAACTTGGACATAACAGGCGTTTTGATTGAACTGAATAAATAAAGGGTGTTAAGACTTTTTGCACGTTATATTTACATTTAAGTTTTGTTAATGTTCACTTATTATCACCTTGAATCATAAAGACTACACCAAAACCTTATTTGTACCCATCTTTTTTGCCATTTTATTTACAAATACATCCATATTTGATATTTTCCCTAACATATACTGGTACATATTGATCATTTTATCAGCAAACGGAAAACTTTAGAATGAATAAATAAATCACACTGAAGTTACCAAAATGAATGTTTTATGAGTTTTTTCATTGCGCTAATCTAATCATAGTTGTCCTTGATGCAACATGGACAAAATAATAATAACAACAATAAACTCATATTCTATCAGTTATGGCCTACGCAAACCAATATCTTTAGAACATAAGTACTATAGAGCAAGTGTACCTACCATGGGTCAAGCGTGACAAGCACAGTTTCCTAACAGCTTGTGGAGTAAATAGTGATCATACTGATCATTCATTAAACTTGCCAGTGGCTGACTAGTGTGGGATACACAAAAAGCTGCTGCTCATGCCCACCAAAGCCGTGCCCACACAGTGCCAGGGTGGCCACAGTTGTCTCATCCATCATGGTGGGTGGTACAAGAAGGAGAGAGGTTATGTGTGTGTGTGTGTGTGTGTTCCTGCACCCACTGGGGTCCAGGTGCCACCAGAAATGAACCCAACCATCTGTGACAGGAATACTTCTTCCCATTACGTGAACTGTGGAGCCCCACCTGTTCAGAAGCCCGGCCTGGCGGTGCAGGTTTCATCCTGACACCAGTTGGCCTCGATTTCAATTAGGACGCCTCAGACTTCAAACGAAACACTGTCCCAGCCTAACCCAACACAGAGCGAAAAGACTGTATGACCTGAAACTCCTACAGGACCTTTGTCCAATTAATGTGCATTCCTGTCCTTTTTTTTTTTTACATTTGAACATTTACTTGCCCATGAGCAATTATTGGAAATTCTAAAATAAAGAAACAAATAAAAAATTAAATAGTGAATAAATAAATAAATGTCAAAAACCACCACAATTAGCAATGAACATTCAGCAGTGTGGAATGACAAACAGCAGAAAAAAAAATCACCAAAGCAAAGAAACTTGAATTCTGTGAGTCTTAATGAGCCTCTGCTTATGCAAGTCCAATCCCATGCTTCTAATGCTGGATAGTAATGTCATCTGCAGCCACATCACACACTGTATAATCCTCTTAAACGGAGTGAGCAGCAGGTCTGTGTACTGCGTGCATGATGTTTCTCGCCATTTTCCCCTTGATGTGGCTAAGCCTGAAATAACTGATCCAATATTCTGCAAATGAGGCTGATCAGCTTCCTCGCTCTGTGTTTTTAGCTGTGAAATGGCTGAGATTTGCAGTGGATGTGCAGCTGGATTAAGGCACGTCGTGTGATCTGAGTAATAGAGCTGCACCAGAGTGGCACCAGTGGAACTACTGACAAATCGGTGCCCTTCTAAACAAAACTAACAACTAAAGGCTGCTGACGGCCACATGAATTAGGTAAGTCTACTCAGGTCTACAGACTTATTAGATTAGATTATTAAAAATAAAAGGTTCTTTGTAGTGATGCAGTTTAGAAAACACATTTGGTTCCCTTGTTTCAAAAGATTTTTTTCTTTGAAGAATAATTCAGTATTTTTCAACCTAATCTCTATCTGCTGCATCTTTTAGCATATGGTCACTCTCCAAAAACAATAATAGATGTGCCTTGTACTTAGTAAAAGAGTAGAAAAGCCTACAGCATCACTCCAAACAATCCGCAGTAGCATTATATGGACTGAATACTGTGAATGTTCTGACTGATAATTGGGGACGCCTTGTGGAGATTTTTCAGTCTACGAAACACGAGTGATTGAGTGATTGAGTTACAAGCAAGGTCGATAAGCTACTTTGCGTCTTCACATTAAAGGCCCAAATCATGGAAAACTGCTCGTTGTGAATTAACTGCTTTTGGGGTATCACAATAACCAATGCATTTTTCATATATCCAATCACTCTCAAACTACTCAATCTATAACATTGTACTTCCACCCATTTGCTTTAAAGTTATAAGGATTGTTTAGTCTAGACTGCTTTTTGAACAAGGCACAATACAGGGCAGCCAGAACAGAGATCATTTACATTTATCCGTCTTAAAGAAATGGTTTGTCAAATCCAACACTCCGCAGAATCTGGCTTCCCTTCTTGTGCACGTGTCACACAGTTATATGGACTCTAGATTACATTCAAGATTTCTATTGTTTTCATTCATAAACAAAAATCTTCACTTCAGAAATTTGACATTAACAGTTATTTAAAAATAGAAAAAACAGAAATCCCAAATCTGTGGACCAAATACCACATACATGTCTGTAAAAAACGAGGTAGATTTCGGCCCAAAACCTGTTGTCCAAAATGGCTGCCCACTGTTCAGCTACATGGTGGAATTTTGTTCATTTTAATAGTTCACCACATCAACAAGTCTGCACAACATTAATCAAGAAGTGAATGTGGTTTGAGAGACGTTTGGGGGATATATTTATGGAAAAGGCTTAGGTGACTATTATGTTTTAGTCTTTGTTAGCAATGCTAGCCTCACAGTTCCAGCACTCAACTAATGAAGGATTTGGATTTTTTTCCAAACTATTTATTTGTATGCCCTGTGATGGACTGGCGACCTGTCCAGGGTGTATCCTGCCTTCCGCCCGATGACAGCTGGGATAGGCTCCGGCACCCCCGTGACCCAGAAGGATAAGTGGCTTAGAAGAGTCTGGTGACATCAACAAAATGAATGTAATCTATAGAACAAATCTGTCCATTTTCACAAGCCACCTGAGTTTAAAAAAGCTCCTGGATTAGCATTAGCTGGTGTTAATCTAAACAAATCTTCTTTCAAGTGAAATATTAAATATTTGAATACACACCACTGAGCCAATTAAGGAATTCTTTTAGATGTGTGAGAAAGGAGGTTCTGGAGGGACAAGCTCAGAGAAAGTTCCTCGTCTACTTGTACACAAAAGCAGCACAGCACACACTTGGGGTGTAAAATCCCAGAGCAGGGAAGCAAGTGGAAAAAAATCAGTGAGTTCAAAAACATGGAAACAACTCAGGGTTTGTAATGTGAGTGCTTTATCTATGCAAAAAGGCTGGCGTGAAATAGACAAAACTCTGGCCCATAAGCAACAGATCACACTTCAATAGAGGCTGAAGAGCTTCAGTGAGTTCCACACATTTATATTTCAGAATAAGAAGAAATACTTGTAATAGCCACATTCATCAATTTTTGGATTATTGTGTTATTGTGTTATCACCATCATAACAGATGTATAATAATGAGTGATTAAACACATTTAAGATAATCAAAAGAATACAAAAAAGTCGAGTGATATTTCCTACTGACTAGCGTAATCATCAAAAATAATTTCAGCTATAGAAACACTGATTTGCTGTTAATCATAATTAGACATAATCATAGCATTTTTACACATCTGTCCTGACATAAAAATACCATAATCATCTCAATTAACAGCAGGCATGTTGAGTGCTGTGGACTCCAGCCAGAAGAGAAAGTCATGAGGACTGTGAACTGTAGCTACATTGTGTGGATGGTATCATTCAAGTGGGGCCCGCACCTGCTGGAGATTTAGTTGCATGTGTGCATGCACCCTAGAGAGCAGTATGTGGGAGGGACAGGGGCGGTGACTGAGAAGGCTGCCTGCTGGGCAGTGTTTAGGCCTGTCAGGCAGCCTCAGTGCCGGATGAATGCTGATGCGTGATTCAGGTGTGCCTAAATGGCGAAGCCGGCTGCGCTCAAGAGCAAAAGATCAGACAACACCATCCCCCAGGCTCTCTGGCACAGTGACACTGCTATTAGAGGTGTAAAAATGCATCAGTGCATCGATCTTAAGTTGGTGATTCAACTGAATTATTCTGGAGCGTTCCCACATGAAAGAAAATTTTAAAAAGACTCCTTAATGGGCCTCATTTACCAATATCTTCTCAGGTTTTTCGTAAATTTGTTCTTTAAGCTAGAAAGGTTCTAAGAAAAAGCCAGGTGTAAATACCCCCAGGATATGTTGTGATTGGATCACAGTCACATACCGTAAACCAAATTCGGAGGTGCTCAAAGATGGGTCTTGACCACATTTAACACAAGTGTAAATGAAATGTGGAAACATGTCTGCTGAGCGCTGACTGGTAGGTAAGAGAATAAACAAAGAAACAAAAGATGGAGGATACACAAAGCTGAAACAAGCCCCTAACCAAGAGCCTTCTCTCACTCTGGGCTGTCAATAATAATTTATTATAATACCATTCAATACAGTATGACCTCATTTTTTTCTTAGTTTTTTGTAAATTAAATCATAACCAAATCAAATTGTTGTGAAGTAAAAAATGTGCACCCCTGGTTCAATAGCCAAAATTACTTGCATTTTATTTTTGTGTCTGGACACAAACAATAAGCGAGTGTGATGCGGAACAAGTGTCAGGACTGGGCGTTTTTCAAGCGTGAATGATAATAACAAATGTGCTGCATCTTAGACACGCTAAAAACATGCAGACGTAATCCTAAATACAAGCAGCAAGCATGATAATTATATGTTACATGATGTAACTGCACAGAAGCAGAGGAAATGTGGAAATATGCATCACATCACCACAGCACAGTAATTTACAGTACATGAACTGTAAAGCAAGGAAATGTATTTTAAACTCATACATTCTCTCTCAGTCTGGCGTCTGCTGAGAGGAAGAGCACTGCAAGTTTAGTTTTGTGAATTAAGGGTGAGTTCTACAGATTTTTCAAAATTTCTGCATAATTAAATAGTTAAGATATATACAGTCAGAGTGGTTTGATGCAAACTGCTCTGTTCTAGAGAACCTTGCGGAGTCAGAATTGTTCATAGCGGTGACAGGAACCAGCAGCCAGTTGCACCAGCTGAACATAAGTTCAATCGTAGTCTAGTTTGAACGTAAACTGCGACTGCATTTAAGTTTATGAGCTACTAGAATTTAACCGGCTGCAAAAAGTAACACAGTCTCAATGCAGTTTTAAGTTAGAGCCTAAAATTTACATGTACTCTATAGTAGGCGTAAGTTCTGCCATGGTCGATTTGATCCGACAGGAAAACTTGCAGGAAAACGAAGTATGTCTTGGTTTGTGTTGGCAACCACTTCTGCAGGATAGATTACACTAATAATTTACACTAAAAAAGATCACAAACCTCTTAGCCACACATTAACACAACACAGACAGGAACGGAGCCCTGAGTCCTACTTTGTGTCTGGCACTGAAATATATTCAGACACTCTGTTCAAGAACACAAGTCAACTGCGTGCAGAGCATTAAGAGCAGCTCCATCAGTGCTCAGGTTGTGTTTGACATTGACCTTATTATCATACAATACAGATTAATTTTAAAATACTAACATAGCTAACATTACCTCTTTGTTATTCAGTAGATTCAAATAGCAATTACATTAGCCACAGCTTCACTAACATTACCAACCGTTCATTGATAAAGTGCTGTTAAAATACTGTGCACGAGAATCCCAGTTTAAACATCGAAAAAAGCAGCAGAACAGAATAAACACACATACAAGAGATGAATATTTTGAAACGTTATTATAAAACAGTCTCTTATTGAATTATAGCTAATACGACGACACACTTTAAGCGAAGTAAACATGGCTTGAAAAGACAGAAATATGAGCAATTTCACTGCATATGGAGATTATGTATATATTGTTTCCTGTTTATGTTGGGTAGTGTTACTGATTGGCTGCAGAGAGTGACAACTTAACTACTAGTTAAGCTGTACCGCAAGTGTTTGTGGTGCAACCGAAATTCTGTTTGTTGCTAGTTTTAAACTAACTACTGTCAACATGAGGTTTCAGATGTACTTTACACCCCAATTTACAATCTAACTTATGTTCAGCTGGTGCAACTGGCTGCAGATGTCTAGAGTTCATTGCCTCTAAAGGCTCCCTCACAGACATTTATTACACAAACGGGTTATGAATATGCTGCCTCATATCTGAGACACTGTTTTATAATAGTCCTGAAAGTTTTGAGCTGAAACTCAACTTTTTAAATCACCACAGTGAGATACATGCAGGGTGTTGTAAGGCAAAAGTTTTCACATTTGCCACTATTTTACCATTAACAACATTACATATAAAAAAAACAGAACACAACTGCAAGTTCACTGGTCATTTTGGATAGTAAATAAAATGGTCATATTTGTGTTGCAGACATTGTGACCCCTGCTTCCTATCACCACCACAGTAAAGAAATCTGAGTCTGTACAATTAATGTTTTGCATCAAACCACGCTGAATGACTTTGTTTACATCTCAGAGACAGATGACAAATATATGGAATTCCCCTTTAAGCCCAGATTTAGGGGGATCTAATAGCAGAAAGGGAATATAGTCTAAAAAAACATGTTTTCATTAGTGTTGTAGTCAGCTTAGGATGAGCCCTTCATATCTACAGAGGGAGTGGGTCCTCTTTAATCAGAGGCCACTTTGTTGCATCACCATGTTTCTACAGTAGCCCAAACACTGGCTCTAGAAAAAGCCTTTCGTATTTTTACACTGAAGCAGCATCTTAAATTTGGTGGTGCTGTAGCACCGGTTGGAAGACGCAGAAAGAAGAATAATAAGTAGTTGCTGCTGGTGCCGGCTTACCATTTTGTGTTGTGAGAAGTTTGGGAACCCAAATTTTGACAAATGAAGGCTCATATTTATTATTTAGCACAAGAATAAGTAAGTGAGGGTGAATCCTGGCTGTCAAAGAAGCGAGAACGTGATGGCTACTGTAGGGGCACTACTATATGCCTGGAAAAAGAGGGGTGATGGAGGGGTATTCAGCTGGCTGCAATCCACAACCCCACTTTCTAGATGCCACTAAATTTTACACATTGCATCTTTAAATAGTTTCCTGCAGAAGTTGTGTTTACTTCTTTTCAAAAACCAACAAAATATGTCACTTGGTCAGAGGTACCCAAACTTTTGCATATGATTTAATGGGAAGAAACTCCTCCTCCTTCCTTTCCAACTTCCTGTCTCCCCATCTCCCCTATTCCACAGTTATCTGTCTGTTCTTCCAGAACAAGGGGTCTGACTTTCCACCATAAAGCAGAAACTGTTCAGAACTTTAGCTCAAGTTCTGAGTTCTCTCGCCTTCTACAATCTCTCCTCACGCTACAGTCTTATGTTTAATGAAATCGAGACTTATTACTTCCATTTTGTTGTACTATTCAAATATAACCGATTAATTAGGTATTTAATTATATAGTGAGTTTAACAACTAATTACATTTACGCCTAATTTACATTCTGCATTGGCAGGATTGATTCTGCACTTCTCATTTCTTTCCATTTGCTTTAATGGCAAGAAATGACAAAAAGTGTGGCAGAAAATGAGTTTTTCTTTGCACAAAAAAGACTCTACACAACAACTTCTCACCAAATTCAAATCATAGTAAAATATCTCCTTTGGTTCTTACAAACATAAATGCCCCATAGCTTGAAAGTTTAGAGTCTATTCTCAACAGAATGTCTCTGCTCATTTCAATTATGAGTGAAAAAAAGTCAAATACACCATGCTTTTGTTCTCACTAGTTATCAGTGCAGCGTCTAAGGATAAATAATGAAAAGTATGTGTGTACAATTTATGATTATGTGAATATAGCTGTATTTGGGAACACTACCACCCTACCAGTGACACAGCAAGGAGATGCCGAATGGCCAAATAGCTACAATGATTTCCGTACACTTTTACACTGGCTAAACAAACTGGGATGTTTCTGCAATGCAGCGCTGCCAGAGGGAGTAAAAGGGATGCCTGTTTGTTAGTGTATCGTAGAGCAGCAGAGAAAATGTCTGGCTGTTTGGAGCTGGAGAGACACAGAGCTTAGACGGTGACCTCAAGAAGCCAGTCTATCCATCTAGTGCTGGAACAGCGTGTGCTGAGCGCTGGGGCTGTTCCCATTCCTAATCAGTCAGAGCAGATCGATGCTAATGCTAACAGGGCAGGGAGAGGGATGAGCAGCGCAGGCTAACAGAAAGCCCATTCATCACGCACCTGCAGTGGCCCTGGTGCCAGTGCGGCCCTTCCCTCAGGCAGGGCGGGGTCCGGGGCCTGACAGTGCGCATGATAGATGCCCTTCATATGCTCTGGCCACTTCTCAACCCACAAAGTCTGTGGCTTCCAGTGGCACAAATTCATTGAAACATTACCATCAAAACATACATGCATATTGACACTGTTGTAAGAAAACATGTAGCTCCAAAACTGTAACCTAAGAGAATGAGGAATAAATATTAACATCTGTTAAAATTATTGGTTCCAGAAAAAAATCTAACTTAGAATACATTTTTTTCTTACCCCAAACATAGGCAACAGACCAAAACACCTTTGTCCAAAGTTTGCCTCAGCATTTGTGCACTGGGACTATGATACCAATGTAGCTAAATAGTAATTGGCTGAATTAATCCCTATTTGGATTGGAATACTTTATCAGGGGGACGTCTGTTTTTTCACACATCTCCTTACTAATTATCGTGTGCTGATGGCAATAAAATTACCACAGGATGAACAAGTTTCTGGTCTGGTGTATTTTATTTCATTAAAATTTAACATTAGATCTTCAAGGATTTGACCAGTGACACAAGTCATTATTTCTAGAGAACTTTCTAAAAAAGTTGATGATATTGTGCATATGAGAATATAATGAAATGCTTTATACTTGCAGCTGCCATTATAATCGGCCCTTTAATGAGGCTGCAGGCTCATGCTTTTCTCATTGATTTTATTTTCTTTCTCCTCCTGATAATGCTCTCCCAGGTAGAGCACGGAGTTGAAATTTAACTGCCTAGACCAAGTAAATGGTGATTCTTCAAAAGCATTCATTCTTCGTTTCTTGATATGGAAAGTGTGAAATACTCAGGGGAGGGTCTCTGATACATGTGCTAGGAGACCAAATACAGCGAGGAGAGGCAGTGAAAAGTCTTTTCAACATCTGCCTGGCAAAACATGGATATATCTGTCCACATGGGACTAAAATGAGCAGAGCACTGATAAGCTTGGTGAAAAATAGGAGGTAATATGGCATGTAATTTTCTCAGGGGAGGAGGGAGAAAACACCAACATGGCTGATTGAGATGGCAAAAAAAAATCACCAAGGAGCACCTGCAAAAAAAGAAAATTATCCCAGAACATGTAATTTAATCCTGTCCAAATGGGGCTAAAGTCTACATTCAAAAACATTACCACTTGCGTGGTGAAAACAGTTCCGCTAGCTAACAATAGATTTTTACTACCTAGCTTGTTTTGCTTGTATTATCAGTTACTCGGGACGTCAAAAGAGCACGGACTAGGGGAATTTATGGTTGGTTTTAGAGGGTGTGTACCCCTTTTTGGGAATGGATTTTGGCATAATCCAGCACCAAGAATTTAACAAGTCGTCACCAGACGTGTATACTCATTACGAGATCATGTCCCTGTGAGAAGATAATATTATATATAATGTGAGAATATAGTATCTGGACTTTTTTCCCCTAATCTTGAACAGGCGAATAGTTAGTTTAATGTGAGATTGAGAGTGAAATTAACACTCCAGTGTTTTCCAACCAGATCTGTTGCATCTGTAGGATGTACATCTGATTACCATGGATAATCGTTTCTCTGTACTTGTAAACAAAAAAAACAGAAAAAAAAACCCAAACATACTTATAATCCAAGCCAATGGGGAAGTACAGAGGCAGCTTCCTATTGGTTTTTATTAGAAATATGTTTTCTTTATGTGGAAATCAAGATTGTTGTCTGTGGTACTTAACTTTGTGATAGAGATGCAGCAGGTTAAGATGAAATAACACTGGAGTACTCCTTTAAAAAGCCTTCTTAACAAACAAAGATTTGCTTTTCATAGTCTCTATTGATCCATTAGCCTTGAAATGTTCACATAATGTAGAGGGAAGCTGATGTTTTCATTTTTTTATTAAATATATAAATTAATAACCTTCCCTAAAAAAATGGAGTT
>JAILXH010188426.1:11271-22318 GCA_023558415.1 Piaractus mesopotamicus | reverse complement strand
CCCCCCCCCCCCCCCCCCCCCCTTCAGTAAAAGAGCAAAGAAATTTTAGCTATAAGAACTCCTGTTTTAAGTACTTGTAGTAACAAAACATATAGTGCAATGTTATAATACTTTTAAAATGTCAATTTGCGATGGACATATCACTTATTTGTATACTGTTATCTTATTTAGGCCTCTGTCCACCACGAAACATTACCCTTTGGCCCCCAATGACCAAAAAAAAAAAACTCCTGTTAACTACCTCAGTATGTTTACATTTCCATGTTCATTGTGCTTATTCTTTTGTTAAATATATATCTTTGTGTGAATGCGTGTATGAAAATGTGAATAAAAACAACTTGGTTATCATGTGCTTTGGATCTCTTTTGTTCTGAACTATTTGTACAAATCATTGGTCAGTGTATTATAAAAAGTAGTGATTGCATTGTGCAGATGGATGTGTGCATTAATAGGCAGTCCAGTGTTTTTTTCAGACATTCATCAGGTTTAACAGTAACATTTCTGGCCATATTCATAATTAAGGCAATGTGGTAGACTTGTCACAATCTAGAGTTTCACATTATCCTGAAAACTAACTATTCTGTTCATTCAGTTACATTAGAGTGGGCTATCAAAATGCTGTTATTGCTTGAAAACTAGGGAGCATAAACAGATTAAGCACTAGCACTAAACGGTGCTAACCCAGCTTTCCTTGTGTATAAGGAGTTCTTCCACAGCAATGAAGAGATGCACTGATGTACGGCAATAAATATAGCCCTTTGTCTTTCTAGCAGAGGCTTCCTTCTGCATTAGTCAGCTAGCAGGAAAAAATAAACAGCCCACAACAAAGTCTTTAAAAGAACTTCTTTTCAAAAGTTTCTCCCACCTTCAAGATACGTCACCTGAAAGGATTTTTGTTTTGGAAGATCTCGCTTTTGAGACTATTGTTGCAAAAGGTATGTTTACAGTGTTTTTCAGTGTTTACAGTGTTTTTCATTTGGACCAAAGGACTCGGCCAGACCAGTAGATCTGATCCCTGATTGGAGGTTCAGTCTGTCCGTCTCTAGCAGCAGATCTGAACCTGCTCCAGCCAGTGGTCACTGACAGGATGCGCCTCGCTGTTTGCTGCTGTTGCTTTGCACCGAGGCAAATGAAGAGAGCGGCCACTCAGAAAACGCCTCAGCTGCAAACTGCGAAAGCAGCTGCGGATAAAACAAGAACAAATGTCATTTTAAACCAGGTTATTACTCTCAATAAATAAACATACCGTGCCCGATATCTATTTTCATTTCGTCCCCCGTTTTGCTTCAGCACGCGTGTTATCAAAGAGACGTCTTTCATTGTAACAACACGGAGCTGTAATTCAGCAAAACCGTCCATCGCTCCGTTAATAAATCAGGAAAATAATGCAGTTCAAAGCTCCGTCTCTCTTGCGCGCCCTCCTTCGGCGAAGACGCGCATTACAGCTCAGTAACAGGAACCGCGTGGGTTCATGTGGAAGCGGGAAGTTCGAAATTACTGAGACTGAACTTCAACGGAACGACTCCAAATGTAGGTACTCGGTGTTACTCTGGATAATCTGATTCCAAATCTTGGAACTGTACAGTCTGTAGCTGTTTATGTGGCTAGTTAGCAGCATTTGAGCCACCTGGCTAACGTTACGCTTCTGTGAAGCAGTGCTTATAATGCACTAGTTTCGCTGACGTAATGATGAACCTCCCTGCTTAAAAAACCGTGAGATCTAAAATCTAAAGGAGTTCTACAGGAAACTAGTGGTCTCTACTATTAAGCTAATTCCCATTAGGTTAAAGGGTTTTAATTCTCATTGTTCTTAAGGTCTTTATTTAGCAGGGCTGGCTTTGCTCAGTCCTACATACGCTATATGTCCAGAAGTATCCAGACACTCCTTCTAATTCAGTTAGTTATGGTGCACCATACTAACGGACAATTCAGTTGTGCACACTCAACTTGTATAAAGTCCATAGAAAGGCATTTCTAGTAGAATGGGATGCTCTGGAGGAGCTGCCACGCTCAGTGCCAAGTGTTGGCTGGAGGGGTGTAAAGCTCCTCCAGCAGTGGAACTGTGTTCTTGGGAGTAATAGAGCTCCATCCGTTTCTTTTGGGATGAGTTTGATTGGTGTTTGTGATCCAAAATTAATTATCCAACATCGGTATCTGATCTCTCTAAATGCTGTTGTGGCTGAATGCAATTAAATCCTCACAATCATGTTCCAACATCTAGTGTCAAGCCTTACCACAAAAGCAGATGTTGTTACTACAGCAAAGGAAGGACAAAAAAACTTGTTAAAACCTTTGATTTCAGAAAAAAACTCTGGTAAGAGCAGGTGTCTTCAAACTTTTGGACATGTAGTGTACCTTCTCTTGTCTTACTGGCGTAATAATGACCATGGTCTTTAACATATTTCAGATGCACAGTACTCTGACCTCAGTTGTTCTCAACTCCGGAACGGAGATTCCACTCTTGGGTTTGGGCACGTACAAGCTTCAGGGCCATGGCCAGTTGTTCCAATCCCTCAGCGCTGCCCTTGACGCAGGATACCGTTCCTTCGACACAGCTGCAGCGTATGGCAATGAAGGTCATCTAGGGCAAGTGATCAGGGAACTGCTGCCCAAGCATGGCCTCTCGCGTTCCGATGTGATCCTCATCAGCAAGCTTGGGCCAGCAGACCAGGGTCCCAGGGCTAGAGAGGGCTGCTTGAGAAGTCTGGAACAATTAGGATGTGAATACATAGACCTGTACCTGGTGCACTGGCCTGGGACTGTAGGTTTAGAGCCAAGTGATGCCTTAAATGCAGAGTATCGACTGCAGAGCTGGAATGTGCTGGAGGAATTTCACGCTAGTGGACAGTTTAAAGCCATAGGAGTCTCCAACTACACTGCAGCGCACCTCAAGGAGCTGACTAGAAGTTGCAGAGTGCCTCCAGCAGTTGTGCAGATGGAGTGCCACCCAAGGCTTGCTCAAAGGGAACTGAGGGACATGTGCAAAGAGGTGGGCATTCACTTCCAGGCCTACTCGTCTCTCGGAAAGGGCGCGCTCTTAAAGGAGCCAGAGGTGAAGGCGGTGGCTGAGGGCTGTGGCTGCACCCCAGCTCAGGTACTGCTGAGGTGGGCGGTTCAACAGGGTATCTCTGTTCTGCCTCGCTCTTCACAGCCACAAAGGGTGCAGGAGAACGCAAGAGTATTTGACTTTGAGCTAAGCGAAAAGGAAATGGACAGACTAGGTGCCCTAAACAATGGGACGCGGTTTTGCACAAGAGATTCAACAAATATCGCTTAACTTGGACAGTTATTTATTTTTAAATGCATATTATTATAATAATAATTACAATGAATTAAGCTTCCCCAAGACAAATTTCTCATACATCCAAATGTACTTGGCCAGTGAAGTGATTCTGAATCTGAAAACCTTTCAGATTTCTGCATCGAGGCTACATAAACAGCAAATCAGTTCAGAACTGGACCATCCAGCTTAGGCCTGTACAGTTTGGGTGAAGTCAGCAGCTTAGAGGCATTGGTATATTATTGGTATGATAATAAGTAGTACTTTCTGGATTAGAACAGCATGTTTACTGAATATATTTAAACCCTAGTGTTCTAATTCTGATTTAGTCATTATTAATTTTAATGAATGCAATTGTAATATGCAAATTAAAAAAGAACCTGTGACATGTCTGATACCATTTAGTTAAGTAAGCAAATAAATAAAAACATCAAGTGCCAAAAAATCAATTTATTGTTGACCACAAATAATGAGGATTCAACAAAGTATTTTACAAACATTTCATCCAATTCACAATATATGTAAAGAAGTATAAATGTATACAAAGAGTTTATGAAAAAAACAAATACTCATATAAACACAATTCAAGTAAGTTATTAGCAAAATGCCCGACAGCTGTAAGATTACGGCACACAGCATTTATGTTGTCCATTTGCAGCGATTTGCTTAACAATAAGGTTGGCAGGAACTGTCTTTTCTTTTGCATACAAGGCAATTTAACCAGACTGCTAAAGGCGAGTACTGTGCGTATAAAAGGCTGAGGACAACATACAGTTCCACTATCAGGCAATATATACATGAAGGGGGGGGTGGAATACAAAACTAAACACATAGTTTTCACCCAGGGCTCCTGTTGATGTCTTAGTAAAATACGTTCAGCATGAGTGAGCATCTGCAACATCACCAGTTTAAATAAATAAATAAATAAATAAATAAATAAATAAAAGAAAACCCTGAGACGGACCTCACTGAATGAGAACAATACCCGCATCATTGTTAACCACCACTACTCATTACTTTATTCACAGGTTGCTTCACCTAGTTTTGGGATCCTCAAAAGTTATGTACATTTTGTCAACAAAGTTTCTCTAACCTTCAAAACACAAATATTTGAAGAGCAACATCTATATATAAATTTATAAATTACATCATAAAACAATATCACATCTTACTAAATAAATAATTTAAAAGGTACAGAGTAAGAAATAATCTGTAAAATAGGGATTTCATTTAGAATCTGTGAATTTGAGATTGTCCAATGTTGTCCACGAATATGAGAGATTGTCACTTAAGATTGTCAAATTGAAGGAACTCTAAAAATTATTGTTTATATGAGTTATTGCAGTGGTCAAAAGAGGTGTAGCACCTTGTCCCTCTGTTCACATTTACAAACAGTGTTTTTTTTTTCTATTTCTAAGGGCTAGTTTGGTTAAGCACTTTATTGAAAAGGCCATACTGGTGACAAACATGACCAGCCTCCATCTTGCTGTTACTTCATCGGTCTCTCTGTTTACTGTCTTGTCTGTGTGGTGTGGCAGTTTTATTCTCTTCCCTCCTCTTCTTTGGTTCCCCAGAGAAAAGAGAACCATCCTCTATTTGTCTGCTTCCCAGGGCTGCTGGCTCTTCTTATGTCCTGGAAACACCAATACACACACAAATATACATAATAAATACTGAGGAAAAGTACACTATTGCTTATAATAAAACCTAGAAACTCTTGTAGTAGTGCCTTTTGTATTATGTGAACCTGTAATGAAGGGTCACACAGGAAATGTCTAAAATGACCTAGATTAAAGTAGACTGAAGTTAATGTTTTTCCTTCTCCTACACCATTGAAAAAGGGGCTCTTGAAGAGTTCTGTAGCAAAGACAATGGTAATATATAGAACCATGACAACTTCAATGCTTAAACGGTTCACTGCATTATTAAATGGTCCCCTTACGTAATAGGGAACCTGCTGTATAAGGTTATTTAAATAACTTTTTTAAAAATCGTTTTATATCGCACTAATAAATCCACCAACGTCACACGGTTGAAGAACCTTTCTTTAGTACTATGTAGCTCAGTTTTTACAAAGAGTGAATACAGCTTCCATTTGCAATGCAACTGTCACCATCAGTGCTCCATCTTTTTTATAAGGTAGTGAGATTCAGATTGAAGTTCTAGTATCCCTCCTTATGACTCTTACAGAACCTCACCCCTTTATCCAGCCAGGTGTCAAATTCATCACTCATCCTCCTCAGCTGCCGCCCATATTTCTTGGCTTTCCACAGTGCAGCAGGAGCCGACTGGGATCGGCCTCGGAATGGAGCTCCATCCCCTGCTCCGCCGTCCTCCGCTGAAAGCCCGTCCTCACTGTCCTGCCAGCGACTGACCGTGTACACCTGGGACTCGGAGTACAGCCGAACACGACCCCCAACCTCTGACAGTTCGTCTGGGGAAGCTAGGGGAACATATACCACATTTTAAATCTTAGGTTTAGACAGCAGACACATCGCCTACATTAATATTCATTCATCCTACATTTGTTGGGTTTTTTTTTGTTTTTTTTTTTACATTTACAAGCTACATTTTTCTCAGTGGCTTAATCATCTTATCAATATTTAAGCTAGTGTATCTCCCACTGAAGTTCCTGACTGTGACAGATGCTGTGAGAGAGTGGCTGATTTGTACCTGGTGATATGTTGCTTGGCATGCTGTGCTCACTGTCCAGCTGTGGAGAGTCACCATTCTTGACAGTCTCTGACCAATTGGATTCATCTTGGTCATCCATGGTACTGATGTCATCTTCACTGTGCTTTTCCATTGTGCAAGCTGGTGAGGGTGAAATATCACCATAATGTCATCCATGTTAATAGACAGAACGACTTAACAACAGATCAAGCAAGCAAAAGAATCAAAGCTTAAGTTGGCTTCTTATTCTCCAGCGTCTTATTCGAATCTTCCGTTCCACCTAAAATGGTCCAATTACTTCTCTATTCCCGCCAAGCGCCAGAATGTTAAAGAAGCAACTTTTAAGGTGGAAACCGAAATTGGAATAAGAAGCTGGTGAATAGGAAGGCAACATCAGCCTCATGCAATAGACTAGCAACACAGTCCATCATATTACACACACATGTACATGTAGACGGTAAAACGGTATAAAATCTATTTCAATTAATGTCATATCACTTTATTATACAAACAACTGTTTGATGAACGTGCACGAAGGAGAAGAAATAAAGATTTAGGAAAGCTACCTGTGGTTCTAGGTGAATTCCAACACAATGGGTTGAAAAGCGTTCCTTTCTCTTCAGTCAGTGTTTGAATTACTTTCTTATATCCCTCCTCGTCGCAATTAAAACGAGCTCTCCTCAGTTTCTGCAGGTATTGATTGCTCATGACATGCGACACACCCAAACAACAAAAGCCAACATGGCTAATTGACAAGTTTCAAATCTAACAAGCGTCTCCCGCCTTCTAACGCTGACATCGCCGATTCAAAATAAAGAACAAAATAGAGCACTTTCCGCGACATTTAGCCAAAATGATTGTCTTCGCTTGAAAAGGAGACGCCACTGCTGCTTTATTTTCCCATAAGATTGTGCCAATCGCAACAACGTGGATGATCTCATATCACCCTCGATATCATTGTTGTTGCCCGTCGTCGTTTACAGCAGCGTTTCGCCTCCCGTCCAATCAGGTGCCAGCGTGCTTTCCGGACGAGCCAATCAAAACCCGCTGCTAGGGTGTTTTGAGCGTTTCTCTCGTGCGACGTCACTGTTGCGATAGGGCTTCACGAGCTCGTGCTGTCCCGTGACTTGTTTACTCGCAGCGCTCGCGGGACGCGGTGTGAGCGAACGGAATAGAGACTGATAGAAAATTACTGAAGAAAAAACACTAAGAAATAGAAAATTAATTCACAAATAAGCTGTTTAATCTGACTCTGAATGAAATGTTCCAGGAAGTATCTGCCGTGGCACGTGCCCCTTTATTATACACACAAAGGACTGTTTACAAGTCTGATTTCAAAAAGACTGAGCTGTCCACAGCTTATTGTGCTTCGTGTGAGACGTATATATTTAATGATATGTTCTTTCTGTTTATTAAAATGGCTGTAGATTCTAATGACTGTAAAAGACGTACAAATTGAGAACATTAGTCAGAGACGTGCCTGCCAAGGATCTTTTTCGACAAGGAGTATTTTAACGTTTTTCCTTTTTGACCAGTAGATGGAGACAAATGCCCGTGTTTGGTTTTTGCTGTCTATACTCGCCCATCTCTCTCATAAGTAGGACTAACAGTGAGACCCAGACGTATGTTGAAGTTTGAGCCGACTGGACAAAACAAGCTCAGTAAGAGAAAGTAATTATTGACTTTTTGCACTGATGAGCTGTAGTCTATTGCGCTGGCGTTTTCTAGGCTAAATATATTTAATTTATATTTCAAAAAACAGGCCAGGTTATTATGCAAATACCAACCTCCCTTAAAGCTACCCCAAAGATGCTGCCCGTCTCAGGTGAAGCCTTATACATATTTTCCAATTATATACTTGCCAAGTAGGAAATAAAAACATGCCAATATTTCTCAAATACTTCATTTTCGTTATTCGACACAAATCTTCTCTTTCAGAATGTTGGTCAACTCAGGAAAGCCAGAATCGGCCTAAAACTGTTTGCTCTCTGGGAGGATTTTAAAAATGGTTCACCAGTATCCATGTAGTTTTGGCCCAAAACATATCTCTGTAGTAATGTAACTTTCATAGATTTACATTGTGTAAGTGTGAGATCTTATGGGGAAAAATGTGTAATTTGGATTGGTCATCTGTATAGAATTTTAAATCATATAAAACAATGATATGCACTGATAGAACATTTCTGTATATATTTAAGGCTCTCTTCCCAAATCTCAGTTTCCAACCGAACGCCTATACTCCTCTTCCCAGGCTGGTTTTACAGGGTGAGATATAATGTGTTACATTCAGCAAATAAACAGTAATTGTGCCTTAAGATGCTGAAGTGTGGCCTCTGTATGTGTGTCCTTATTTTAACTTAACAAAACGTAACTTGATCAGAGCAGCCAAACTTTTGCACATGGCTGTATTTGAGTAACAATAAGTAAAATAATGTTATAAAATATATTTTAAAACCTATTATAAAACTAGTTTGGAACCTACCTACTTTTTTATTTGTATGTTGTTTTGTGTTTTTGGCCCTCAGTCCACCAAAAACAATGCACTTTGACGCCCTAATATGAGAAGTTTGGTGAAGAATTTCACAGAGATTAGATATTTGTATATCATAGCAATATATTTTCTGCCATTGTTCTGAAACTGGACAATTTGTTTACAGAACAAACAAACTTAATGTACAAACTTTATGCATTCAATATTTTGTATCCCCACGTGTTTCCAAAGTCTATAGTTGAGGGTGTAAAGGAGCAGTTGTCAACAATCAGTAGCACAAAGTACAGTTAACTTTACTGTTAGCTGTTATTTTACCTGCTTCCAGAAAAATGTTGTATTGTGAATGATAGGGTTATAGCCACACTAGCTTATACTTTAACTCATAAATAATTAAGGAATTGAGTTTCAATTCCACAGTCATATACTACTACTATAGCATATACACATTTACCAAAGGGTAGGCCAGTCAATTTATAATTTGAGGCCTACGTTTAACAAAGAAAAAGAAAAAAGAGCAAAGCAGGTTGTGTTCTTTTCCTTGTTGTATGCTGATGCTTAAAGTTTTATTATTGTAGACTTTCAAGTATTGTAGAGAATGTGTTCTATTCATATTTTATAAAGGCTTTTTGAATAAACCACCTTAAAAAAAGGAGGTACCAGTTATATTTTCTGAAAATTAAACAAGTCTAGGCTGTTCCACAATGTGCAATGCTTAGGGAAGCCTTTAGGGGGCCTAGAGGAACCCCTAAAGATACCTTCAGGATTCTCGCTTCTTTGAGGTGCCTAAAACACCTCCAGCTATTAGGATTATGGGTACCATTACTGAGATTCATTGCACCCCTGTGCAGTCTGCTCTGGCAGGAACCTTTGTGTGCTATTGGAAGAATATGTTTGGAAGCATCTTGGCGAATTTCTTTATGCAAAACATTTCAGAATACTTTAGGTCCTTAAGTCCTTCAGCTTTTGAAATGCAGCCTTTAGTTCAAACCAGGTTTTCAATAGAGTTTAAGTGGGGATGCACAATATATTGGAATCTGCAAATAGGTGCTCAAAGAAAATGCATTTGTAACCCTAAATGTCTGTAATGCTACTCTAAGTAGATCCTTTTCCAACAGCATGTAACACCTGTCCCTGCAGCTGAAATTTGGAGATACATTTTTCCACATCTCTAAAGTTCAGTTTTAGAAGTTGGTCGCATTTTCTGCTTTTTGTGATCCAAGTAATCCCAAACACCTTCAATAATCTTGAGGTCTGGACTCTGGGTTGGGCAGTCCATTGGTCTGAGAACACCAGCAGCTTCTTTGTTTGATTTGCCAGATCTCATCTTTTTCTGTCTATTTCCTTTTTCTCAGTAATGGCTTCTTAAAATCTAAACATCCTTTCACACTCATAGCGGATGGACAAAAAACACCTGTGGATTTTTCAGATAAGGCAAAAGTGGAGCTTGATTTTCTCTTCTCTCTCAAAGATGAAGGCTTTAAGTACTGTTTATCTGATGGTGATAGTTTTGGTGGTCGACCAGGTCTTGCATGGTTGTTAATCTCCTCACAAATATCTCCTGAACAAATGAATAACTTGTACTTAATGGCCATTTTGACTGGAGATTAAATGAATGAAAGGTGGTCTCTGAAATCAGCACCAGTTACTTAGTCAGCTTTTAGAATGCAGCTGAAAATCTACAGCCCGTATTATTTTTCCACCAAATTTTACCCCCTTCTTGTAGGGGTTACCAGACCCCACTTGCTCTAGCTCTCCTCTTTCACTTGAGGGGTACCAACCTGAATGAACATACACTGGCCCCAAACAGTATTTGTGGCATTCTTAAAAATGTCAAACCAAGTACCAATTATATTAAGCAGACCTTTCAAAGGCTGCTGGTGTGTTTCAGATTGTTATCCTGCTGAAAGATCCATTTCTATCGTTTGAGCTGTTTCTCTGCAGATCATCCGCAGGTTTTCATCCAAAATGCCTTCCGAGTTCATGACCCCATCAAGCTCACCAACACCACTGTAAGAAAAACAGACATTGAGGCATCAACTTCTGTCCTTTAAGAGTACGCTTAGTGCAGTCTAGTTTGAATTCTTCTCCAGATTTTCTCCACAGAAAGAGTCTAACAGCAGTCTAATGTTGTGATGAATGATTTTCTCTGAAACAGATATCATTTTGATAAACTTTTTATAAAGTAACCTTAACTTTATTAAAGTTTACCAATGGTTAGCATGTCCAAATACTTTTGGGCTTATTGCATTTGAGACCTCTTACAGATTAAGGAATATTTGATCATTTCTGACACAGCAGTTCAGTTACATTTCACTGTTTGCATATTTTTATGTACCGATTATCAGCAGTATGTAGTTCAACAGCCATTTGTTTCTTATGACATAACAGTTCTTTGGCTTTCTACAGTGCTGTCATTAAGTGATTGTACATACCTTTTGTTGTTTTAGTTCTGTATTCGGTACAGCACATTGAATTTGAAATTAAACAATGACTATAAGCTTAAAATGTGAAATGCCAGCTTTACTTTGAAGATTTTTATCTCAATATTAGATAAACTCTAAAGGCTTAAAAGCCATGTCAAATATGATCCCCCTATTTCAAAT
>JAILXH010188351.1:2073-12563 GCA_023558415.1 Piaractus mesopotamicus | reverse complement strand
GTGTAAGAAAGCAGCTTCTAAATTTGTAAAGCCGTAACAATAAAATGAAAAAACCAAATTGTGGCACTTTGTTTAAGCCTGTCCCTTGTTTTTTTGTAGCTAAAATAATACAATAATAAGCAATATATTTGAGTGATATAAACATATAGATTAACTAGGGATGCACAATGATGTCGGAATCATATCTTTACCAGCCAACAATTGTTGTTTTAAAGATCATTGCCATTGGGCCGATTTGGCCGATATTTTGAAGCATTTATTGTATTTAGTTTTTAGTTTAGTTACATACGTCTAATTAGCAGTAAATGATACAGTAACACGTTCCCTATGGATGGATACTCAAATGACAAACCGGTCAGAATGCATATTCCTAAAACTGAGTATTGCGATATGTCATATAGTGATATTGCAGTTTATTGTTTTGTGTAAATTTTATCTCCATGAACTGCTTGATTTAACTCGAACTGCTTTATCTAATGAAACACCATATTCATCTCACTTTAGTCTTTCTATTGAAGCAAAACAGCATGAAATTTTTGAAGCGACATAAAAAAAGTCTTTCCACAATTACATTTTAGCAAGGTCATCTTTTGCAGAGCGATTAATAATGGATTTTGGTGATCTGTTAGTCTATTGGGCTTCAAAAACACGTAAAATGTTAATAATTTAATAATAATATATCTGTACTAGAGACTAGATGTAATTTCTTTTACCCAAAATATCATAATAGTGTGTGGTTTTGCTTATTTCCACACCCTGTGTACTTTGTACTATAAAGTATATAGGCTCTGTTCTATAATTTTATAATATAGGTTCTAGAAAAGAAATTATTACAGTTATTCTTCATAGAGCTGTAAATACTTGCATGCCATTTATTGCACAATCCTGGGTAAAATATGAATTAGTTTGTTTGTATAAGTATAAAGGTGTCAAAAAGTCCACTGTGTTACTGTGAGTCAGTCTTAGTAGGTGATTACAGTAGTATAGTCGCCTCTTGTACAGTGCATTTATGAGCCCATCTTATCTCTCATCGTTTGAAGCAGATGTACTGCAGCCTCCCATCTGAGAGGAACAGCTGCTTGGCGTCTTTTGTTGCAGCGAGCCGAGCGTGCGTCAGGCTTGATTCATGCTCTACGTTTGGGGAAGCTTGTCCGTCCAGCCGCGTGGCCCACGTTTGCTACGTGTGGCTTCGTTTCTCGTCGTGGAAAAATGGGCGTCAGTCACTTTTAATGGGGCTCCATTCACAGGACATCTGTCTAAGCCTTGCATTTAACAGCAAGCCTTTTAACTGTAGAACCACCCCCGAGTGGCTAATTATCACTGCTTCAGACTGTATGTTCATCATTGACTGGGAGATAAGTCTGGCTTTAAGCTTCCACACAACGAATATAAGTTAAAATTTTAAGTTTTATGTAACTATGCTATGAACAACAAAGACAAATATCACTTTCTTTGGCACTTTTGATTAGATTTGTTATCGAGGACTACAGTTTTTTTTGACAATTAATTGAATAATCAGATTTTTAAAAAATGCAAACAAAGTAAAGAATGACTTAACAGTAACAAACTATGCGTCCTTTCACAGACCTCAAAATATGTTACTGGAAAGATTTTTTAGAAAAATGTAAAAACACTAGCTATGTAGCCAAAAAAAGCATGATTAATGAAATCGAATAATTAGAATTGACTGAGTGATCGTGATGCCCCTACTTTTTACCAGTACATTTTTCTTGAGAGAGTAAGACCTGAAATAGAAATGCTGTGTACAACCTATTTATTAATTTTCATAGGACGTGCTGTTGCCACTGTTGCTTTTTGAAGTTGAATTCTGTTTTTGATTTTTTGATTTTGAAATGTTTCATTCTAGAGAAACTTGCCAAGTCAGAATTGTTCACAGTGGTGGTGATAGGAACCAGACATCTGAAGCATTTAATGCTTCTGAAAGCTAACTCACAGAAAGCTACTACATGAAATGGTTATGCATACACTACCTGATACCAGAGATATTGTTTTACAGTAGTTCTGAGATGTGGTTTTGGCCAAAACCTTATTTTTGAACAAACATTCATGGTGGAGAGGTACATGCAAAAATAATATAATGTATAAATATTATATACAGCATATCACATAATGATATGAACATTTGTAAAAATGAACATATGTACAGTTGTGCAAATAAGCATTGTTATGTTACATTTATATTATATTAAAGATGGGCCCCTATTTTACCATTATGAACATATAAATGATAATAATAAATAAAAACTCAGAAGACATATGTAGGTTTACTGGTCAGTTTGGATGGAAATGGCTATAGTTGTGTTGTAGACATCGCAACCTCTGGTTTCTGTCACCACTGTTGAGAAGACATCTAAGTCTTTCTACAATGCACACATCAAACACACACATCATTTCACATCAAATGACTGAATGACTTGGTTAAAACAGCCGTTGAATAGAAATTTGCCACGTTTTTGTTTGAAACCTTGGTTAAACTCAAGTTATTCAGTGGTTTGATGTGAAATCATGCATTGTTGGTTAGGCGGTATATTGGTAATAAGGTATGTCATTAAAAATGACAACATGTCAAATTTCTACAGTCCCACACACCACTGAACAAGTTCGACTTCAGTTTTTTTGTCACTCCAACACTCAACTTTTGCTCTCTCAAACACATTTTTTATCATCTACACTTGTTTCAGCAGAGCACCAGTTAATCAGAATCAAGCCCGTACTGTGGTGTGTGGGACTGTTTGGGTCTTAGCCTTCTCGCTAAGCTGACATTAAGTTAGCAGATCAGGCTACAGATCCAAACACCATGGCACAGGTTTAATTTCACCTCTCTGTCAGCGCCAGTTGCTCGATTTCACACCCTCAGGTTATCAAATCATTATCATTTAAACTTGTGCGTCTGCTTTAGTACCGAGAAGCAAACATGCTCTGTTCTGTTATTGTGCTAGCTAAGCTAATGCTAACCAGCACCTCAGCTGCCAGCAATATTTAACATTTATCAGGTGTTACATAGATGGCTTGACATTTATTAAATGATTTATAGAATGATTGCTTGAAAATCCTGCCCTGCGTTCACTGATTTCTTGACCATGTAACCAAACTTTTTGATTATATTTGATTTTGCAGTAACACAACATGCGACAACACTAAAGTGACATGAATGCTTTTGTATCATTTACAACATTTACACCGGCCAAACCTTACTTACGCAGAGATGTTTAAAAATCAGCGGAATACCTCTTTAAGGGCGTTTCTTATGTAGCACACCATATCATCTTATATCATCTCCTCCTTAGTGCTTCTTATTGTGCTGTTAAATGCAGTGAATGTGCCAGTTTGCATATCACCTTCTCTTATACATATTCCATAAATGCCTCATCTAATACAACATGACTGTTAATGTCAACCCATGGTCTGACACCACATAACACACTTACACAGTAATTTCCATGGTAGCTTGGTTATATACATTCTTGTTTGTCCTCTATTTTTGATGGTGTCATGATATGGTTGAGGACAGGATTGCTATTTGTCAGCATCCCACATCCCAACCATTCTCGAGACATTTCTTGTCCCCACACCCCTAAAAAATTAATTCACCAGCCCTGTGCTTTGTGGCTTGACGCTCCGCCACAACCAACGGCATGACTATTCATCTTGAGCTATTTTTATCCTGCCTCGTTCAACCAGAGTGCCTATTGGGAGAAATCTTCATGGTAGAGCAAAGGAGAGCGGAAAGGGGAAACAGCTGAGGTTGGCGGTTTTTCTCTCTGTCATTTCTTCGTCCTTTCATTCAGTGAGATTTCAATCTGGTCTTTTATTTATTTATTTTGTTTGTTCCATAAATTTCCCTGTAAAGTCAGCTATTCGATTGGCTGCTCTGCTGGATTGGAGATTGGAGAGGTCTTTTCACTGAATGAGTCTGGGCACAGATTTGATGCTAAAGGCTCTTCTGGAAACTGGGGCCAGCTTCCGAGTGCCGGTTTATGTAGCTGTTGGGCTTATGTTTGTGTAAATGTGAATGTGTAGGTGTTTGTGTTTTTTAGTTTCCCATAAAGGCTAAGGATCTGTTCACACTTTACCATTTGAGCTGGTTTCAGTTCTGCTGAGTACTTTTTGATCTTGCCCTTGATGTGGTTTTAAGTGCTCTTAAACTGCATCAAATGTGTTTGTTAATGGGGGTGAAATACACTGATAAGCTAATACATTGTGACCTCTCACACATTACACAAATAAGCATTGATTATGTTGTAACAGCAGCACATGTCAAGGTCTGGTATATATTAGGCGCTAATCAAACATTCGGTTCTCACAATCAACATGCTGGATGCGGGAAAAACAGGCAGCACGAAGATCTGAGTAACTCATTGAGGCTAAACAACTGTGTTGAAGGCTCTCTGAAACAACAAGGCTTCTGGGGTGCTCCTGGTCACCAGGGGGCCGAGGAGGGACAAACCATTAACCAGCACAAAGGCAACAATAGCTGTCCTGTCTGGTCCAAGCCGACAGAAAGGCTGCTGTGGCACGAGTCACAGAATTTTAAAATTATGGTTATGGGAGGAATGTGTCACAACACACAGCGCATCACACCCTACTGCATAGCTGCAGGCCAGTCATAATGCCAGTGTTTACCCCTGTCCGCCATTAGAAGTGCTTACAATGGACGTGAGCATCAGAACTGGACCATGGGGCAATGGAATGAAGTCATCTAGGCCCGTGAGTCCCGGTCAGGTACATGTATGGCATTTACGTGAGGAAGTGATGGCACCAGCATGCACTGTGGGAAGAAAATGTTGGAGGGAGTGTGATGCTCTGGGCAGTGTTTTGCTGAGAAACCCTGGGTCCAGCCATTCATGTGGATTTGACGCGTGCCATATGCCTAAACATTTTTGCGGACCAGGTACCCCCATCATGGTAATGGTGTTCCCTGAGGGAAGAGGCAAACACATTTTACACAGTTTCCAATATGTTAAAACCAGCAAATAAATAGAAATTGTGCATTAAAATTCGCAGAAAAATGCTATATTTAAGTTTGCTCTCTATAGAGGATGTGCACTTATTTTCACTTTGCATACAAATGTATGTGTCACTGGGGTGTCGTGCTGATATTAACAGAAAATTATATTGTGCCATCTCTCCATATATATGCAGCACAAATTAATACACTAGACCTCGATCCGTGTCAGTCTGCACTCCAAAAAATAAAGTCCCCAATGATGTCTTAGTCATTGGTGATTGGGAGTATAAGAAAGCGTAATTTTCATTATTATAGATGGTGTAACAGAATTGGCAGTGTTGGTGTTCTGTTCCATGCACAGCTGTCCAGTGATGTTACGTCAGCAGTGCTTTGAAAAGCAAGAACAAACAATACATTAATAAACAGAAATAAAAGTTCCTACATTGTTTTTGGCTTGGCTGTATGGTTTTAGGAACCTGTCCTTTAATTGAAGTTGACCCTTTACATCATGTGGCGGTTTTTTCAAATTTTGACAAGATTCTTCACACTCATTCATCTTATTTATAAAATTATTCTTTAAAGAATTATTCATAGAAAATGTTCATTAGGGAATCAAAAGTGGCTGTGGCATCAGTCCAAATAACCCTTTTTGGCATGTTTATTTTTAAGAGTGTACTGCATAGGTGCACACTATACAGCCCCATTCCTGGTACAAAGCGCAGAATGTAAAGAGATAGCTTTGGAAGTCTAGAGATATGCTATTCTATTTCTGCTGTAGACCCTGCGTCTCTGATGTACAAGGCTGCTGATATACACGAAAAACGGCTGAAAAATAGTGCTGTTGGATGCAGTCTTTATTTTAGGTACTTTTACCTTGCTGTGATTTGGTGTTAATGCCTAATAACACAACAGTCAACATCCATCACATTGTACCTTTTCGCCAGCTGCCTGTGCTCATTTGCTTCATCTATATCTTGTTCTCTTGGAGATCATAGTCTCAGCTCTTCATCTGCTATTTGCTTTTTGCTTTTTGTTCAGCAAACTCTGTTTTTTCATAGATATGATGTGGTCAGATGGCTGTCCTCTGTTTTCTTCCATATTCATTAGTCTGAAGAGCTGTCCATGGTGCTACTCCATGTTTCCCTTCTTAGCGCCTTGCACTGGAGTGATTCACAAAAGGTTGTGTTCATTTATCTTATTCATTTATATTGCACAGGTTATTTTCTGCACAAATAGTGTAGTATATGGCTTCTTTATGAGTACTGAGGTATAAGTGTTTCTCCTCTTTCACCATTACTCCCTTTTTCTGAATCACTCTGAATCTTACTGCATAATGATTTAGTGTATATGAAGTTCCCTAGTTTGCTGTTTGTGTGATGTTGTCTGAAAGCTGCTGCCTTTAGACTAGATGAGTTTCCTTTTTTCTGTATTCCTGTGCTGTCTTATAGGGCTGTACAATATATAATTTGAAACAAAATAAAATTAACATTTTTGTAACCAGTAGCATTGGTCAAACAATTTTGCCAGTTAACATTAATCACTTACATTCCTACTCCTACTGGTCTGTCTTGAAGCCGCATAGACACGTCTATTTATCCGTTATTCATCAAAGTTCTACATGGTCAAATCTGATCATAAATGAGTCCACGCTAATTTCACAGACAGTCTGGATATTCATCAGTTTCATCTTTGGCGTATTTGTAAATTTCAGCATAATAGTTTAACAACCTGATAAACGTGATGATTTGCAGTTAACTAACCAAAACTATTATCAATATCATATATAATACCATTAATAAAATGAAATGAACAATAATACTAATCATTAATGCTAGTCCAGTACAAAAGTGCTTTTTTAATACTACTGACAAAAAATAAAAATTACAAAACACAGATAGGGCCGAAGAATCTCGTACACAGCAGTAATTCAGCATTAAATATGTCATTTTAGAATACTAATAATAAACCGCTAAGAAGTTTGGTTTATTTCACATTTTACTCTTTCTAGTTGAATTTGAACTTATTTTTAACTTATTATTAATTTTAATTATAAACTTTGGTCAGTAGGGGGAGCAGTGCACTCACTGCTTGACCTCAAACTCTGCCTGTGAGCACAGCCATTGACTCACAATCCCCTGAATACTGTCGTTTTATTGGCTCCCAGCTGGAATATCTGCATGAATTAAGGCGTTTTATGTCAATGATGTGTAAATGGAGTGCACTTGATTTCATGCACTGAAGCCAGTTCAGCCCTTTATAAAGGCTTCTTTGTTTCTCATTTGCTTATGAAGATATTTTGGAATCTTTGAAAGGTTAGTATTTTATTGTTAAGTCCATCTTTATTGTTTGGCTTAATTCTAAAACTCTCTATTGATTACTCAGTAAATTGTTAAAACAGTCAATAAATTAAGTGCGCCCTCTATCCAGTTACTAAATGTTTTACCGTGCGCTATGAGGATCCTGACCAATTCTCTCATTATTGGTCAGTATTGTTTTAATAAGGCATATCGGAATTGCGGTATGCAGCTGTATAATTGCAGTGTGTTGTTATGTCCATGTCGTGCAGCCTTTCTCTCTTCCCAGGTCTGCTTGGAATGCCTTGACTAGGGCAGAGAGGCTAGGGAGGTTTCAGCCTGTCAAAATGACGAGCACTTACATTGTCAGACAGAAATTTATCGGCCCCATGAAAGGATAAAGGGTCGGTCTGCACACGGAAGGGATCAATAAAGCCACTTGGGGGGGCTGAGCTGAAGGCTCAGGCCGGCACTGGGTGCATGAATCTCGTGGATGGAGTGCAAGCAGATTGGCCTATCAAACTAAGGGCTGTGCATTAACTAACGCAGCTTTTACCTTAATTACCACATTGCCTTATAGCCATATAGGAAATTAATAACGCATCCCCCCCCCACAGCAATGCTGAAACCAAAAGAATTCACAGATTGCCTTAGGGACATTGTTAAATAATGATTATTAAATAATAATTAACAATGATTTATTCCCTATAAAGTAAAATGCACTGTTTTCAAGTGGGCCATTTTCATGAGCACTGTCTTTTTATTGTATTTTTGGCATTGTTTTCACCACACAGTATTACTTGTCAGTTGTCACTTCATACAAAGGCCACAGTTTGAGTATGGCACTCTTTTGAACCTGGCCTTTGGAGAGCGTGCCCAGTTATTTGAGTCTTTTATTGAAGAGGCTCAATTATTATTACCAGGTGTTTTCAAGTACAACCTTTCAGTGACTCATAGAAGCACAAAAGTCAATATCGAATAAATAAAGAAATGAATAAACAGCAAGTGTCTTCAGGCGGCTTTTGAGAGACTCCACAGCATCAGAAGGACTGTGTGTTGGTCCCACTGTAGGGCCAGGCATTGTTTCTGCCAGACTGCACTCTGTCAGGAGCAGCTCTGTTCGTGTCTGAGAAAAGAATAACATTAGGTTAAGGACAAGAGAACATACCAGGCTGGTCACACTGACATGAGCGATTAGGACTTGTTAAGTCTAGGTCACTTCTCATTGCCTTTGGACTCTGCAGTCTTGACTGAACTGTAGAGATCGGGCACTCGTTGACTTTGTAAAAGAGATATTAGGACTAAACATACATCATTTGTTAATCGGTGTAACGGGACTGGCCTCAGTGTGGGTGTCACAGAATGTCACATTATTCGAATGCACGTTCACAATTGTTTCTTCTTTTTTTGTGAGCTTGCTGACCTACATGTGCTATGTTCTGTGGATGTAATAGCGAAGCATTTGAAAGTTCTGGTCAAAATAATGCCCTGTTTCCATGTTGTTTTTGACCCTTTCAGACCTTTATATACCCTTCCACTTTTGCATACATTTGTGTTTTGCATGATCATGTTGTCATTATTCTGTCAATTTAGTGCAGTAATTTAATGACAGAAATGTCCAAGTTGAACAACTGGGGTTTTCTAGTTAGCCCACTTAGGGATGCACCCACATATGAATTGTGGGCAGGTGCCAATATACAATATGTTTTGAGAACATACAGTTCTATACTAAATTTTTAGAAACCTGAGGAAGTTATATTAAAAAAGTAAGTTTTCTGGGCAGTAAGTGTTTAGTTGCTGGGAAAAACACTAGGATTACAATAAATACAGATAACATTAATACAAAAAGCAGTTATTTTACATATGTCAGTGTTTTCGTTAAACTATTTCCAAACCTCTCCTCTTGGCAGCCCAGTATTGTTTGTAGTTAACATCCAACACCTGGTTTGGCTAATCAGTGCTTAATTAAGTTAAATCAGGTGTGCTGGTGAATGGATTTTAAAAATCCATGCAATTTCTGGAGGTGTCCAGGAGAGATCTCTAACCAGACTTTGTACTTCAAATTAGCTCACAGAATATTACCTACTACTTGTTCCTTTTTACTGTATTTATGTTCATTCTCATTTATATCTAATGATATCTGGTGAAATATTATTTATATTACTGGTAAAAACACACGTATTGCCAGGATAAATAGTTTTAAACAATATGCTTAAGTGCATGAGACATTTGCACAGTGCCATATCTGCTGATACTAATTTATAAACAGTTATAATATTGGGAATAAATCCACATAAACCAGGATTACAGATAAATAGAACATTTATTTCTGTAGTTATAAATGAAGTAAAATTAATAAATTGCAGATATTTCATCACAGTGACCCTCCTCGCCTAAGTGAGTACAATACATACATTGTTATATATTGGTTTGAAATATTGGTTGCATCTAACCATCTGCCGGATGCAATAATTATCTTCCTCTTTGGTTCTAATATCATCAGTCAAAGAAACAAAAATCGAGAAGCAGGACAGCTGGTTTGACGTTGCAACACATATTGCAGTCACAGGGTGATGTTTTTGTGTGTTCCATGCAGTATTTTGTGAATGATTTGTTTGCTTTTACTGCTTTTATCCAGATCAGGCTTTGTTTAATTCCTGTTTTTACTGCCTTTGAGTAGATTTGTTCTAAATCACTTTTAAAATAAAACAAAAAAACCTTACATAATCATATAAGCTGCTTAATATAGCTAGTTCTGCTGGTTCATGACTCAGTTGTTGTACTTCGTGGACCTTGAAACGCTGGACATTAATGTAGAAACCTGCACATTCACTGATAAATTAAATGAGTAACAATTTCCCCTCAGAATGGCTTCTGTAGTGATTGCAATTACAGCATTGCAGCTCTAACAGGAAATCTCATTCTTGCCCAGTAATCCAGCTCCTTACTGAATCATCTCTTACTCAGAGCCACATATATTTATTTAAATACTCTCTGAAAGTCATTGAAGCAATTTCTTGGAGGACATACTAAGCAGACGAAGCTGTGTTATCACTAGGGATGCAATGGTAAGGAATTTCAGGGCTGATAAAAATAACATCATGTTATGAACGCTACTGATACCAATAATAAAATATTTTACTTACAATTTTAAAACAAGCTGCTTTAATTGATTTATGAAGTGAGTAAAATTCTAAAGATGCTAGCTGCCCCTGGAGATCCACACT
>JAILXH010188255.1:716-11371 GCA_023558415.1 Piaractus mesopotamicus | reverse complement strand
AAAAAAAAAAAATGGAGATACTGGGTTTTGTTTTGACTGTGATGATACATACATACACACACACACACACACACACATATATATATATATATATATATACTCTTAAGAGTCTCTATGTCAATGTACGTGTTGAATAAAGTGATGTATGATAAGTGACATTTCGCATTAGGAGTGATTGAGTAGTGTAACCACGTAGTTTGTCTTCTGTGTAGCACTGTTACTCTGCTCCAAGTTGCAGGTCTGTTTCTTTCCTAAAACATCTCAATCAAGTCTTGCTCACTTGGAGCCTGAATGCCTGAGCCAACATTTGCTCAATCGCTTTCTGCCACCGTGCAGACATACCACTAGGCCGAAGCCGATGTTTAAAGCAAGATCTGATGTTGAGAGGGGCATTTTCTGGAGATGAAAACTGTTTTAGTTGAGGCAAACCTGCGAGTTCCGCTCATTTTATAAAGAAATCAATAAATCCGTTCTTGTTTATTGCTTCTTGAGCCTCAGGGCCGACCATGACAAACAAAAGACGTTGCGAGAAACAAAGCCGCACCTCAGCTGTGAGAAGGCACCTCATCATCGGGACAAAAGAAGTGCTTTTGTTGTGGAGATTCATGTTCCCATCACAGATCCCTCTTCCCCTCTTTTTGTTTAGGCTGGTCAGATGTTCGGCTCCTCTACCAGATGGTAGGATGTGTGGATTTTAGTTACCGAGTAAGAGGCCTCAGCTCTGGCTTGGACTTTAACTGTCTTCTCGCATCTTGGTTTGTTGAAATATCGAACTTTTTAAGTCACAAGGGATTCAGTTAAACGTATGTTTATTTCGTATGAAGGTGAAGATGACTGCGGTGCAAAAGAGTCATGGCGAATGTTCCTTGAATGTCCCTTGGGAATAGCAGTAAGTCATATTTAATGGTGGTGATGCTTCTCCACCTCTAGGGACTCCTTATGTAACAGAAAGGAGAGAGAGAGAGAGAGAGAGAGAGAGAGAGAGAGAGAGAGAGAGAAAACTCAAAGGGGAGTAAGGTCATTCCAAATGTTCATTCTCCAAGGTATGAAGCAGTGAGTTTTGCTGAAGCGTTTTTATTCATTTGGAAGACCATCATATGGAAGAACACTTCAGGACAAGCACATGTAACTCTTTCCTAGACACTGTCAAAGACTTGCTAGCATTTCTCAACTGGACCTGGCCTCACATGCCTCTTTTTGTTTGGAAGCCTTGTCTGCTACTTCAGAAGAACCCACTGAAGTGAAGAGAAGAGGGCAGAGGGCATCTCCACAGAGAACACAGAGAAGGGAAAGATGTTGCTCCATCTTATTAAAGCCCTTTTCCAGCTGAACGTCTATGCAAACCCAGGAGGCACTGACCTAATCCGCTCAGATGCCACCTTCAATAGCTCCTTCTCTCCACTCAGGATGGCACATTTAGATTTTGAGGATGCCAGCGGCTTCAGTGGTAAGTTTCTAACAACCTATTCGTTCTGAATGGCACCAAACCAAAACGGGTTTATTTGGCACTGCACGTGCCAAAGAAAGATACATACTGTTCACAAGTTTGGATGCATCATTCAAAAATTTGGAATCACTGTTTTTGTTAGTCAAGTAATTTGCAATTACAAACTCACGCAAATGCATCCCTCACACTTTTCCAAAGTCTCGGAAATTTTACTAGTGATTGAATTATTTCTGCATGATATGACTTTAAACGCAGTAATAACGCAGTGACTGCAAAATTGCAAACTCTTGCAAACACTGTAAAAGATTTGTGCAAATTTGTGACTGGAGGGATTAATTTACAAACAACTTTGTTGCAATATGCACATATTGTCCTTTACATTGTGTGCAAACTTTAATGATGAATAAATCAATAAAAATGCTCCAACATGACTTGGAATAAAACCTCTTTAACTTATATTGCAAGTTAATAACGTTTTTGCCTTCTTGCTATTTTGAAGATAGATGTTTCTTTGGACAGCGACAACATCTAAAATTATTCTGATATCAATTTCCACAAATTATAGATTTCTGCTTTTTAGCATGAAGTTATAAAAAATGAAAGTATTTTAGATGTGTCCACTCCAGAAAGATGGACAGAGCTATAGATTATTCCTAATAACTGATAAAGCTGTTTAACATTGAGAATGATGTTATAATAATGATGTTAATAATAAAATAATTAATATTGAAGCATATAACTTATAAGTTCTTGCTGCCCCCCCCAAAGAAAATAGGTAAATATTGAATAAAACATCTTTAAATAGCTTATAGTATTTTAATCTGTGCTGTATACGTTACTGTTGAATAAAATAACAATTAATATGACAAAAGCTTTTGACCAGTAGTGTACATGCACATGTATTTCCTCTAATTCAAAATATATGTGCAATTTCTTAATATATGTGTTGTCTAAGCACCAGCATTAGTAATAATAATATATACACTATGCACTGTGAGGTCAGGGTCATTTGACCTTAAATGGATATAATAATGTGTACTGCCTCTCAAAGAACACCTACTTTTTCAAAGCCTTTTTATTAAATTAGCATGTTTTCTTTGTTTGCTCACAGTGACATAACATATTACCTGGAAAGCTAAAAATCACACTTCAATTTACTCATTTAAAAGGCAAATGTGCGCAAAATTTGAAGCCATCTCTACTTTCAGTTTTTAAGCCTAAATGAATTTCAAAATGTGCTTTTAACAACAGTTTGCTAAATCTGCTCTTCCCAAGGCAGATGCTTCGATGAACATGAATCTGAAAGTTGCAATATATGCAATCATGTACAAAAGTTTCGATGCCTCTGGTCAAATGACATTTTTATTGTTTTTCTACGTGAAAATAAGTGAACACATCCTCTACTGAGAACTCACTTCTGCACATTTAATGCACAATTACTGTTTATTTGCTGAATTTCATCTTGGAAAAAAAAATAAAATGAGACCTGTGCAAAAGTCATGGCACATCTTATATTTTATGTTTTTTCTAATATGTTAAACTCAAATAAATCGAAATTTGTAGAAGAGTGTCATATAGGTTTGTTCCCTTCAGAGCAGTGGTCCTCAACACTCTTCTTGGAGATCTATTTTCCTGCAGAGGTTAGTTCCAAACTGCATCTAATATGGTCACCTGACGCATCTGATCCAGCCAATGATGTTCTGAAGTTATGAATTTCTGGTGAAGTTAATGAGCTGGAGCAGGTCTGGCAGATTGCAGTTGGATCTCCAGAAGCAGGGTTGATGTCCACTGCTATAGAGGGTGCATTTTACTGTAGAAAATCAGCAAGACGTTATTTGACCAGGGGTATTCAAACGTTTTTTGGGGTGTCCCCAAACTTTCAGTGGGCCATGTACATGAAAAATGGACACTGTATTTTTAGAGTAATCTCATACATGACATATGAGAGTAGATTATGATATGTAAATATGGTTTCGAGTGGTCAGTGATCAGTTAAATGAACATGTATTGGGTATTTTATGCATTTTCATCTGTTGATGTTTTCTAGAAGCCCAGAAGTGAGAGAACAAATTGTTTGACGGACGTTCAAATAGCTGTGTGCGCGTGTGGTGTGGAGAGAAAGAGCTTGTACTAAATCCTGTTGCTGTCTAACATAATGGGCATGTCTAGGCTTGCTGTGAACATTCACCACCAGGAGCTATTACAACTTAATGGCCATTTTGATTAGACGGACACCATCGCAACCTGAGGACAGGCCGTGCCGTTGCCATGACAGCAGTAGAGGAGTAGCCAGAGAGGCTTGTACGTGAGAGGAAATACCTCTGGGCCATTTGTAAGGAGTAGGAGCATGGGGATGTGGCTTTGTCTCACCTGGTTATCTCTTCACCTACACCAGCCTGCCATCTCTCTCCCTACCCAGTGTATAGCTGTGACCCCAATCTGTCAGAGGTCCACTTATAGAGGAGACAAAAAATGGAAACAATATGTTACATGTAGGTAGTCTGGATCACTGAGAGTTGGGCTGCATGAATGCTTATGTGGATCAGCTTCGGGGCTTGGAATAATGTCATAGTGCGGTGTGTAAGTAATTGGACAGAGAGGGTTTTGTTGTTTTGGCTCTGCTCTCCAGAACATTCATTTTCAAATTGTAAGAAATATTTCATCAAGTTCAGAGAGACATCCTTTTTTTCTCACAAAATGGAATAATTTTTAGTGACGTTAAAGTGTAGCTTTAATTTCAGATTACTGGGTGATCCATATAGGATTCATAGCTCATTTTGTGCATACTTCCCCCATTTCAGGGGCATTACTTGGAAACAAACATGGACAAATTAGCATAATCTTAAGTAAAATTGTCATGTTAAGTACAAATTCTCAGACATATCGAGACGTTGGGTATCTTTTTTGGTGACATTCTTCATGCCCTGTTTCAAGCCTGTTTCAGTTTCTGCTTGTTTTTCTGAGCTTTTGCATTCAGTCTCGTCTTCAGTAAGTGAAATGCATGCTCAGTGGGTTTAGATTATGTGACTGACTTGGCCAGTCAAGATTATTCCACTTTTTGGCCCAAACAAACTCCTCACAGTTGCTAATAATTTGTTCTGGGTCATTGTCCTGCTGCAAAGTGAGAGCCTTGTCCATTGCCTTGTCCATTGAATTTTGAAGCATTTGGTTTTAGTAGATGTTTTTGTACAGTTCAGGCTTCACTCTGAAGCTGCCGTCAGCAGTCACATCATCAGTAAGAACGAGCAAGTCAGGTCTACTGGCACCCATACATACCCATGTATCACAAAAGAAGTAACATGTTCTGGATCACTTGGACCAGAGCGATGGAACGTAAAAATCCTTTTATTCCACATTTTTTACGTCCCATCGCTCAGGTCCAAGCTCACAGCTGAAACTTAGCAATGTTCCAAATAGTTGATTTTGACAGAACTGAGCTAGCTGTCCAATTACTTTCCATCCTGTGAAATGGAGGGACTATGGACAAAATTGACTGATTCCTGTATGGTTCACTGAATAGCTGATAAACTGACATACTGCACCAGTCTGGAAAAAGATTTACAGCAGCTGCCATCCACTTTGATCCTCACGCACTTTCTTCTACTGAAGTAACTGCAGCACGCTAATCATCTATAATCAAATGGTCCAACTTCTAAGACGTCTGAATTGACTCTTCAGATGGTTTCTTCCATTCTTGTTTTCTATTTTGGCATCACGTCCATGATGTTCTGTATTTCAGCCTCCTTGTGAAACTAGCTAGCTGTTTTGCGTCACAATCTTCCTGCTGAAAAATACAGCAAGACCAGCTTTTGCTAGGATCTGGTTTCAGATGGTCTAATCTGGTTTGCAGTGGTCAAGGCGGTTAACAAGCTGGACATTGAGCTGGACTAGATGAAAACATAACCAGAGCTAGCACAGGGTATGTTTTGGTTTGATTTTAATGATTCAGCTGGTCTGCTTGGTCAAGGTGTTTATGCTGGTCAGCCAGCTTGGTGAAACTAGTGATCCTGGTCGACCAGTTTGGCCATGCTGGTCCAACTGCTTGGTTATGGTGATGCGGGTTGACCTGCTTGATCAAGCAGGTCATGCTGGTCAGCTAGGTTCGTCATGCTAGTCACGCTGTTTGATCAAATTGGTCAAGCTGGTTGAACAGCTGAACCATCAAACTGTAACAAAAACATAAGCTATGCTGGTCAACCACGTAAAGCGGTCTACCAGCTGAACCAGCCTGAGCTGGTCAAGTTGTTTTTTCAGCAGGTTGTAAGGCTGGCTGGCTTTCAAAGGGCGACTTCACTATTGCTTTGGAGCATTGTTTGTGCAGAAATGGTGTTCTTGAAATGCATTATATTGTCATAGATGTTTAACAAAAAAAAAAAAAATGCTATTTCAAGTGTGCAAAAGATTTTTCCTCAGTTTACCAAATTGTGAAGCTGTTGTACTATTTTCTAAATCACAGCTTTCCCTTTGTGTTCTGCTAAATCCACTAGATGGCAGTGCTATGTAGGTCTTCCTGGTTCTGGCTCAGTTCTAAAGTCTATCACTAAATAATTTAGAAAGGTTTGCTGTCCTGAAAGCATGCTGATGTCTTTGCCTCAGCCGTGATAGCAGGTTACCACTGTTTCCCAATTAATTGAATTCATTGTGGTGCTGAGCCATGGAGGAGTTTTTATAGTGTGACTGCATACATGCACAGTGTTGAGACAATGACTGCGGCTAATGGAGGTCAAATGGTGTGGCTTTATTGATGTTTCCAAGCAGGTGTGCAGCCTGCTCCCTCATACTCCCACCCCTTCCCCTCCCCTGAAAATCATCCCCACATCAGATTTTACACTTGGGCGTGACGCCCCCACTTCTGTTCTGTCACAGAGAAGTTATTGCTCTCGTGCCAGGCAATAACAAATCACTGGGAAGCTTTTGTCTTCTCTCAGTGTGTGTCTTTGCACGTTTGTCTGGCCAGCCGGCCTTTTGTTTTGTACGATGTGGACCCTGCCCTGAAATAACCTCCGGTGTGTGGCTGGAGTCCCCAGCCCCCACTGGGTCCTGCTCCACTCTGGATCCACAGAGGAAGGGAACAGGTCTCTGGAACACAGAACCAGGGCCATATGGCACTGCAACTGGACTGGCAAAATTACTAGAAACTGAATAATGGGCTCTACACCGTCAAGGACCTCAAATCTGTTTCAGACAGTGGCTCGGCTACTGGCAGCGCATGCAGGGCAATTGCACTGGGGCCTGTGGCGCCCACAGCGCCCACAACCTACATTTTTCTTGTATTTTATTTATTTCTCCTGAGGTCCACATGTAATGTTTGTGTGGTTTTATTTATCAAAAACAGCCATAATTTCACTTCCACATGACCATTTCTCATCCTTTTTACTGTGCCTTTAAGGCTGATATATGTAAATGAGCTCTGTTCTGATTGTCCTGTGGTGAGCCTCATTCAAAAAGCAGTCTGGACCGAAACACTCCTTCTAACTTCAGAGCGAATGGGCAGGGCTAAACTGCTGTAGGCTGAATAGGTGAATATATGTAAATGTTTTGGCTTTGGTGACCCAAAATGGGCTGTTTTTTTTAGTTTCTATATATGGTATATATGGACTGGACAGTGAACACCATGTTTTAAAACTTTTACAGCGCTCACATACTACATCCAGGTCTTTTATTTCAAAACAGTAAGAAAAATTCAGTTTTCCTTGTAATGAAAAATTGTTGTAAATGAGATGTGTGAGCAGGAAGAACCTTTTTAAAGTTCAAAGAACCTCCACATAATCTAAAGGTGCTGTACCAGTTCCTGGTTTCACTAATTTGAAACCTTTATTTTTAAGAGTGTAAACTAATGTTTGAGGCATATTATTAACCCATTATCTATATATTCACATATTCAATTTTACACCCATATCTCATGGGTAATAATGAATAGCTGAATAGTTAGATATCTAGTGAAGCACTGCGATAGAGTGTGTTGGGAGTTCTTTTCATTTTAGTTGAATGCAAGTGTGTGTTGTCTGTTTGGCTTTGTTGTCTCTTTGACTAAAATGCCCGTGCTGGTTGGAACGCCATTTTTTGTGACTGCTGGAAATTAGTCGAGGGGCTAAAACTGAGAATTTTATTTACTTCCTGGGACTGGATGATGCTCACATCAGTAAAACGAGAACTGGTACTTACCTGGAGAAAGCTGTGCCGTTCATCTGTAGCGAGCTGACTCTCTAAACCAACAGAAGCGCCATGCAACTTCACTGGTCCAAAAGATCTTATTCACACCTCTGTCTTTGGAGATGGTCATCTCATAGACCTCCAGATCTCACGAACTTTGTGCCTTAGAACAAGACATTCCGACCCGTCATTCCCAGCTGCCCCCGTGTTTGAAAACATCACGCTGTACTTTTGCAGAGTGTTCTAATAGCCCGCCAGTGTCATCTGTTGTTTTTGAGAGAAAGAGATGACTCAGTGTGCAGTAACAGTTTCTGGGTACAGGGAGGTGTTAGGCTCATCGCTGACAGGCAGGAGATGAGAGGAAATATTGCTTCTATTGGTGTTGTTTGCCTTGAGGGTGAACTGTGTTTTTACTTAACCTCTTTTAAAAAGATTAGATTTCTAAAAATCAACATTACTGTCAAGCATCTTGCTTCAAATCTCTGATCTTCAACTAATGTCATGTTGCTGAAGGTCATATTTCATAGCCAGTAAAATGACATGATAGTTCTCCTTTGATGCAAACACCAAACAGTTGGCTAACCGACTAATGACTGTAAGTCGGAACACATTCATGGATTCCAGGTCCTGTGTGGGTGCCAGAGATGTCTTTACCAAAGAATAGGAGTCTTGCTTTCTCTGTCCAGAATTCAGGCATAAAAATAGTTCATGGATTGAGCTGAAATACCATCGTACATAGCTGAGAAAATAAAATGGACTGAAAAGTGTCCAGACGTTCCAAGTTAAAGCCCTATATAATTGTGTAGTTTCACCGATTAAAGCCTTTTTTGTGGTATGGAGCTCATTCTTGCATGAAAATTGTCACCACAGGTTTCAGGTAGGCAAGACTAAAATTCTGACTCATCGTGTGTTTGATCGTTGAATGGCACGATGATCATTTGGATTTGGCAGCATCAGTCTGAGGATGTCTGAAGATATAATTATGTATGTTGCCCATCAAAGTGATATCTGCCATCGTTCTTTGTTGTGGCAGCTTGAGGGTGTATGTTAACTGCCACAACATGTCACAAAGTTGAGTTGTGTTTGGGCCCAGCAGTGGCATGGCTGATAGCTGGTTTCTATTCACATGTCAAACCGCAGCTGTCATGGAATAACTTCAACAAGCTAGGCATGCATTTAATATTGTATCTTCGTTTGGATGCACATAATGCTGCTAATAAAAGCTCGGTTGAGAAAACAAGCCGTATAAGGCTTTATCTGCCATGTCTTTAAGTGTATTCCTCAATCTTGAAGAAAGGTCCATTTTAGGCCCCTTTTCAGACACCATTTCCCAGAACGATCTTTTATTTTCTTTATTTTGGAAGTTCATATCCGGTTTGTTTCATGGCTGACTCACTCCGTCTCCTGTCCTCGCCTTCTCCGTCCCATGTCGCCTCCCAAAAGTGGAGCGCGATGGTGTTGTTTCACACAGAGAGAGCCCTCAATTACGTCGACCTCTCACGGCAGACACAAAGTCAATGCGGGGAAGAAAAAGAGCAAGAGACTGCAGAGAGAGAGAAATGGTTAGATAGCCAGAGAGTCAGTTTTACCCCGGGGGCAGATGGTGGAAGGGGGGGGCAGATCAGTGAAGTGGCTGATGATGTTGCAGTCAGCACCTGCTTAGTAGATTGCTTTGGAATGAAGTCATGGTGTGTGGACAGGGTCTATTCTTCAGCATGCTGCATTAAGCACGTGTAAAGATTTACTTAGTTTCGTTTCACAACAGCATTTATTTGGTTTCCCAAGACGTTTGTTGATAAAAGCTGAAAAGCCACTGAGCACCAAATGTGTATGGTGTATATATAACTGAGAAATGAGACACTCACAAATATACAACCAACATTAGTGCAAGACTTCAGCAGACATCAACCATTAGAAAAAAAAACACTTAAGCAGGTTAAAGTTATAGCTACATCATAACACAGTGTAAATAAGAGAAAGAAAAAGTAAGACAAAGACAAGCAGTAGAATGACTCATACCAAACAGCTCAATTACTTTAAACATGGCACTATCATAGGATGCGAGCCACCTTTGCCACAAGTCAGTTGGTGAAATTTATGTCCTGCGAGATCTGCTCCGTCAACTGTGAGCGTTATTATTATGAAATGGAAGCGTCTAGGGCCAACAGCAGCTCAGCCACGAGCAGTAGACCACGCAAACTCACAGAGCGGCGCCGCCGACTGCTGAAGCACGTAACACATAAAAATTGCCTATCTGCTGTTGCAAAACTCACTACAGAGTTCCAAACTGCCTGTGGAAGCAACATCAGCACAAAAACTGTGCATCGTGAGCTTCATGAAATGGCTTATGATGGCTGAGCAGCTGCACACAAGCCTAAGATCAATAGGTGCAATGCCAAGCGTTGGCTGGAGTGTCATAAAGCACGCTGCCACTGGACACTGGGGCAGTGGAAACGTATACTCTGGAGTGATTAATTATGTTTCACTATCTGGCAGTCTGATGGATTCATCTGAGTTGGTGGATGCCAGGAGAACACTACCTACAGGAATGCTTAGTGCCAACAGTAAAGTTTAGTGGAGGAAGGATAATGGTCAGGGGCTGTTTTTCAGGGTTTGGACCCTTAGTTTCACTGAAGAGTTATATTAATGCTACAACATATGTAGACATATTTAAGACAATTATATTTTCCGGCTTTCTGAGAGCAGTTTGGGAAAGACCCTTTCCTGTTCCAGCATGACTATGGCCCTGTGTACAAAGCGAGGTCCATAAAGACATGGTATGATGATTTTGGTGTGTAGGAACTCCAGTGGCCTGCACAGAGCCCTGACCTCAACCCCACTGAACACTTGAAATGAACTGGACCATCGATTGCAGGCTTGTCCTTCTCGTCCAACAGCAATGTCTGACCTCACAAACGCTCTTTTGACAGCAGTGCTGCTGGAGGTTTTAAACACTTTGTCCACTTACTGTCCACTCTCTTAGTCATGCCTACCTTCTCGATCCACCTTGCAGATGTAAAGTTAGACAGTTCATCTGTTGCTGCACAGTTTGTGT
>JAILXH010188224.1:10937-22631 GCA_023558415.1 Piaractus mesopotamicus | reverse complement strand
TTTTTTTTTTTTTAATAACACTAATTGTTTGGGACATGAAGATACTAATTGTTACAGTTTTGTAAGTGGAATTTTGCCCATTCATGCTTAGAACCCATTGAGTTCTGGCTCCACAGTCTGTGGTTGTTATTGCCTGATTCTGCTCTTCATGATGTACCATACATGTTCAGTAGGAGACAGATCTGGACTGCAGGCAGGCCTGTAAGGCACACACTCTGTGTCTATAAAGCCATGCTGTTGGAGCACATGCAGAATGAGGCCTGGCACTGTCCTGGTGAAATAACCATGGACTTCCAGGGAACAGACGTTGGGTCTCTTTAAAATCCCAATAAATGTGTCAGTGGTACCTTTTACACATACGCAGGTCACCAATGCCATGGGCAATGATGCCCCCTTACCATGACAGATGGTGCCATTTGCAACTTTCACTGACAAAAGCCTGGATGGTCCCTTCTTTGGAATGGAGAACTCGACATCCATTTTTTCCCAAAACAAGCTAAAATGTGGCCTCATCTGACCACAGCACACATTTCCAGATTCCCTGAATCTTTTCAAAATATTGTGTACAGTAAATCATGAGAGACCTAAATTCTTTGCAGTCTTGTGGTGAGCAATGTTCTTATTGACCTGTTTGACAGTTCTCTCACGTCCTATCTTTGCTTGATAAGACTAAGCCTTTGGTGGACGCTCCTTTTATATCCAACCATGATCCCCTCACCTGTTACCAATTCACCAGCTTATTGTGGAATGTTTCAAAATGGAGTAACTTGAATATTCTAGAAACTTTTCATTCTTGTTTTGCCCCGTCTCAACTTTTTTTGAGTGTGTTTCAGACATCAAATTCAAAATTTATTCACAAATACAATTATTCAGCCAAAACATTAAAAAACTTTTTGTACTTTTGTCAGTTAAATAAAAGTTTAAGAAAATTAACAAATCACAGGTTATTTTTTGTATTGCGTTTTACAAAATGTCCCAATTTTTTCGGGGTTTGTATCCTTTCCATCTCACTCTTATTGTTGAAAATGCCCTTAACAACTGTGTGTAGGCCCCTTTTAAGGACTGTAATAACTGTCGCAGTACTAGGTTCTGTTATTGACCCTAGTGCTTTGTATTAGCCAAATAAAAGTCCTCATCCTAGAGGTGTCATGCCTCTCTTTGGCTCTGAAGCCTTCAAGGACTCCATTCCCCAGAATCCCCTGGGGGATCATGTGACACCTGACCTTCCAACATGCTCCAATCAGCGCTCTCCTTGACCTGAATGCTGATCTGTAACACCTGTTGTTTTGATCGCATGACTAGTTAGTGTTAGTTTAAAGCCCGGGCTTTTAGACCAGCTCTTTGTGAGGTATTGCTTCTTTCACAGAGCTACTGAGCGGTTATTCTGGTTTGTTTGTATTTTGGTATCGATTGTTCTTCCATGTTTTTGACTTTGCCTTATGCCTGATCCCCTTTTGACTTGTTTGCCTAGTGTTATGTTTGTTTTTCTGGGCCTCCTGTCTGTTTTGGATTTGACCTGTGCCTGTTTTTTGACGACGACTCTGGATCACGATGTAACTAGTAAAGCTTCTTTCTTCTTTTTTATCTGCACGCGTCTGGCTCATTCTGACTCGTTACAAGAGGCATATTCAGTGTAGTTACACCCTGAGTGTAGTGTGGTTGCTTAGTCCTATAAGTTGCTGGTTTTGTTTTGAACATGTGTAAATAAAATCTTTTTTCTCATGCAGTTCCAATTTGAATTTTTTAGTAAGTGCACGTTGTTAAAGTCCAAACTACACATGAATCAAGAATGATACAGAAGGTAATTAGTGCTCTAATTCACATTATTATGTTTTAGACAGACATTATAAATCTTTAAAACTGTAGAAGGATTCACAGTAGCTATCTTTTTGACTCCATTTGGTGAATATTTTGAATGATTGTCTTTTTATTTTGACAGCTGAACTTTAACAAAGTATGTATTATTGTTGAGGTTTTATTGTTCTGGCCAAAGGTTTTACATTGCTTTGAAAGAGCAATAGTCTATTGGTTGTTGTGTATTTATGTAAAATTGAAGTTGAAAGGAAGTTACAAGTAAAAGGTAATTGTGCAAAATGTTCTAATGTAGTTAAGTATATTGACTCCTGTATAAAAACTGGAATATAACAAAATGACCACATAATTATGGCATATAATTTTTTGATAATGCCAAATTTCTGTGAATATACTGAATGATAAAATAAAAACATTAACCATCGACTTTAATATTGGGTTAATTACATAAAATTTTGCATTGTATTTCTGTACTTAACGAGTAGAATCCAATTTTATAACAGCGGTATATTGTGGATAAATGGTACATTGTAATAGTTGGTAGGCAGATCAACCAACATTTAACTGTTATGCACTGTAAATTTGTAGGATAAGAACATTTATTGTCAGATTATGTCTGCTGAAAATGTTTAATAGGATTGAAAAGACAGTAAAGTGACCGTTGATTTAAATAACGTTTCTTTATTTTACTTTAAAAATCTGTACTTTGACAGGTGCATGTTGTAGATTGATTAAATAATTCTATGAAATAACATAATTACACTGTTATTTGAAAGATAGCACCCCTTAAATTGTAGACTTTAAGTATATTTATGTAGTGATTTTAATACATTCTAGAGATGTTTTTAACAATGAAAGTTTGTAATTCCACTAAACTTTGGCTGTAAAATTATAAAGAATATTTACAGGAAAAAGCTGTAATTTTACAGGAATCCACTGTACAGTATTTTACTGTAAAATTACAGGAACTTTTGCTGCCAGACATCTTACCGTTTTTTTACAATTTTTTTTTTTTACAGTGTGACACTCATCTAGGAACGTCTATTTTTTGGTCAGAATGGTATTCTTTCAAGACTAAATGGCTAAGCATAATATATTAAACATTTTCCCCTTGGCTCAGAGCTGTCATTGCAATTTTTACACAAGCTAAAGGTCTTGGAATAGATTCATGATTGTGGGCCTTAAAGACCCAGAAGCTTCCAACAAAATTTTTGAGTGTTGGTGAGTGCACACTTCACCTAGGCCTCAGAGCTCCCATTCCATATTCCCAACACAGATTTTGGTCTTTAAAGCCCAAATGGCTGTATGGTGTGTAATTGACCCTGAGCATCGGATCATCCATTCAAATTTCTTAGCTATATTCTAAGATGTTCAGGGGACCTTGGGCTCTTGCCTCAAATGTTATTCTTTCAAGGCTATATTAAACTCTTTTCCTCTTGTCCCAAATGTTATTCTTTCAAGGCTATATTGAACTTTTTTCCTCTTGTCCCAAATGTTATTCTTTCAAGGCTATATTAAACTCTTTTCCTGGCCTCAGAGCTTTCATTGCTAATTTTACACAAGGTAACAGTCTTGGAATAGATTTCTAGTCCATGATTCTGGGCCTCACAGACCTGGGGCTTGGGCCTTAGAACTCTCATCAATACTTTTTGGTCTATTTAAAATGTTTGGGTAGTGGTGAGTGGACATGTCGGCAGAGCTCGAATTCCATTTTATTCTTTTGAGACTCTTACTGGGACTTTTGTAATGGACCTTTGCTTCAGCCTTACAGCTTTAAGCTCAGTTTCTTTGCTAACATGGGTATAGATAAGTGTTGGTTAAAACCTTATTGGCCCGTGTCCCCAAGCTCTTGTTTTAATATTATAATCCCTGTTCTGTTTGGTTGGGTTTTGCTTGTAGACCCTTGGTTTTTCAAGATTAAATGGCTGCATGGTGTGTAATGGACCCTGAGCATCAAATCATCCTTTCAAATTTCTTAGCCATGTTCTAAAATGTTCATTCATGGTCAAGGGACCTTAGGCCGCAATCACAGAGCTCTCATCCCAAATGTTATTCTTACATGGCTAAATTGCTGAGTATTATATATTGAACTTTTCCCAGTCTCAGAGCTTTCATTGCAATTTTTTACAAAGGGTAAAGGTCTTGCAATAGATTTTCATGCCATTATTGTGGCCCTCAGAGACCTAGGGTCTGCGCCATAGAGCTCCTATCAATATTGCTTTGCCCTATTTAAATTGTTTGGGTGGTTGTGAGTGCACACTTCGCTTGGTCCTCGGAGCTCCCAATCCATATTTTCTTCTTTTGAGACTTAATATCTGGAGCTTTTGTAGTGGACCTGTGCTTCAGCCTTACTGCTTTGAAGCTCTGTTTCTTTTTTAACATTGGTATAGATAGGTGTTGGGTAGAGCACTATACTTTTTCTAATATTATAATCACTAATCTATTTGGTTGGGTCTTGATATGTAGAACCTTTGGTTTCTATCCTCAGAGCTCCTAACACAGATTTTGGTCTTTCAAACCTAAATGGCTGTATGGTGTGTAATGGATCCTCAGCATCACATTATCCATTAAAAGACATTTTCGAAGATGTTTATTCTTGGTCAGGGGACCTCAATCTGTGACCACAGACCTCTTCTTCCAGATGGTATTCTTTAAACACAAAATTTCTGAGTATGAAATATTGAACTTTTTCCCTGTCCTCAGAGCTTTCACTGCATTTTTTACACAAGATAAAGGTCTGGGTATAGATTTTTTAGTCCATAAGTCTGGGTCCCAGAGACCCTGGCCCTGGCCCTTAGAGCTCCCATCAATACCAACTGGGAGGAAGAAGTCTGTGGTCACGGTCAGAGGTCCCCTGACCAAGAATGAACAACTTATAATATGGCAAAGAAATGTGAATGGAAGATTGGGATGTTCATAGTCCATAACACACCATACCGTCATTATGGCTTGAAAGACCAAAAATCTGTGTAGGAAGCTCTGAGAAAAAAAAATCAAGGGTCTACAAACCAAGACCCGAATAGAATAGAATTACAAAATTGTAAAGACAGCTTGGAGATCCAGGCCTATAGTGTTTTAACCAACACTTATCTACACTGATGTTAGAAAAGAAACTGAGCTGAAATCTTTAAGGCTGAAGCAAAAGTCAATCACACATGCCCAAGAAATTAAGTCTCAACATAATTAAATTTGGAATGGGAGTCCAGAGGGCCAGGCCAAGTGTTCACTTACCAACACCCAAACATTTCAAAAATGGGCAAAGAAATATTGAAGGGAGTTCCAAGGCCCAGGCTCAGGGACTCTGAGGCCCAAACTCATGGACTGGATAGGACTGGATATGACCCTATGTAAAAAAAAATGCAATTAAAGCTCTGAGGCTTGAGAAAAGGTTCAATATATCAAACTCAGTTTAGTCTTGAAGAATGCCATTTGGGAGAAGAGGTCTGTGGTCACGCGTGGAGGTGCCTTGACCAAGAATGAACACCTTTTAATATCACTAAGAAATTTGAACTGAAGATTTGATTCTGAGGGTCCATTACACAACATACAGCAATTTAGGCTTGAAAGACCAAAGTTATGGGAGCTCTGAGGAAATAAAAAATTAAGGTCTACCCACCAAGATTCGACAGGGATTATAATAATATAATGAGAAATTGGAGATCCAGGCCTATACTGTTTTATCCAAATCCATTTGTAAGAAACGAAAAGTGAGGTGAAACCTTTAAGACTGAAGCAAAGGTCCATTACAAAAGCTGCAGAAATAAAGTCTCTAAAAAATAGCATTTGGAATTTGAGTTATGAGGCCCAAGCGAAATGTTCAATCACCAACACCCAAACCACTTAAATAGGGCAATGAAATGATGGGACCTCTAAGACCCAGTTCCAGGGTCCCTGAGGCCTAGAATCACGGACTAGATATCTATTCCAAGACCTTTACCCTGTGTAAAAAATACAATGAGAGCTAAGGACAGGGATAGAGTTAAGTATATTATACTCTGCAATTTAGTCTGGAAAGAAAACCATTTGGGTAAAGAGTTCTGGGATAATAGCCCGATGTCCTCTGACCAAGAATGAACACCTTAGAACATGGCAAAAAAAATTTTTTGACGATATGTTTTTCAAGGTCCATTACACACCATACAGACTTTTAGGCTTGAAAGGCCAAAATTTGTGTGGAGAGCTCGGAGGATAAAAAACAAAGGTCTACAAAGCAAGTCCCATCCAATCAGAACAAGTATTATAATATTAAATTGAGAGCTTGGAGATCCAGTTCTATTGTATTTTTACCAACACCCATCTAAACTGATGTTAGAAAAGAAATTGAGCTGAAAACTGTAAGGCTGAAGTAAAGGTCAATTACAAAAGCCCCAGAAATGAAGTCTCAAATGAATAAAATATTGATGGGAGCTCTAAGGCCCAGGCCCTAAGAGTCTGAGGCAGAGAATCATGGACTAGAAATCTATTCCAAGACTGTTACCCTGTGCAAAAACTGCAATGAAAGAGCTGAGGCCAGGTATAGTGTTCCAGTAATTAAGTCTTGAAGGAATACCATCACTGTGTCAAAAGCATAAAAAATGTTTTCACCTTAAGATTTTATGATACAGCATTTCTCGTTGAACTACTACATTTCAGTGCTTCTGGAGTTTATTGGTCATCTTTTCAGAGAGATACTCATTCTAAAACGTCGATTTCAGCATGCCACAAATTCATTTACCCAAGTTCGGGATTTATCCTTGATTCTCATGAGAACATTATGTTAATATAGATGTATGGCATTTTGCAGGTGTAAATTGTAGAAAAGTCCATTTCCTTTCAAAATAAGGTGTTCACATTAAGATTTTGAGATTCAGCATTTCTGGTTCATTTGAGTGCTTTTGGAGTGGTGTAGTTGTTGTTTCAATGCAATTTAGAGCCTATAATGGAAACTTCAGCACTGTTAAGAACAGATCTGCAAAGTGTAGGTTTTAGATGTGTTTGCCATGAAAACGTGATACCTGTACAGTTTTCTCTGACTTAACACATTTACATCTTTGAAATATCCATTTTCCATCAAAAGTTGATTTTACCCTAACATTTTGTGATAAACACTTTCTAGTTGAACTAATGCCTTTCAGTGCTTCTGAAGTTTTCTAATTGCCTTTTCAGTGTGACCGTCATACTAAAAAGTCGATTTCAGCATGCCACAAATTCATTCATCCATGTTCAGGATTTAGCTTTCTTTCTCATTAACACATTATGTAAAATTGGCAAAGATGTATGGCATTTAACAGGTGTACATTTTAAAAATGTCCATTTCATGTCAAAATGATGTGTTCACGTTTAGATTTTGACATTCAGTACTACTGTGTGTGTGTGTGTGTGTGTGTGTGGTGCATTTGAGGGCTTCTATAGTGCCGTATTCATAGTTTAATTGCGATGTAGAGCCTATAACGACGATTTCAACACTGTTAAGACTCAGTATGCCAAGTGTAGATTTGAAATGTGTTTGCCATGAAAACGTGATACCAGTAAAGTTTTATCAGACTTAACAATTTTATATATGTCAGATATATATACATTTTCAATCAAAATAATGTTTTCACCTTAAGATTTTGTTATAGAGCATGTGTGGTTGATCTAATGCGTTACAGCGCTTATGCAGTTTACTAATCGCCTTTTCAGCGTGACACTCAACTCAAAACGTCAATTTTTTGGTCAGGGGACCTTGGTTCATGATGAGTGGACAATGCACCTGGGCCTCAGAGCTCTCATTCCATATTTTATTCTTTTGAGACTCAATTACTGGGGCTTTTGTAATGGACCTTTTCTTCAGCCTTACAGCTTTAAGCTCAGCTTCTAACATGGGTTTAGATAGATGTTGTTTAAAACATTATAGGCCTGGTTCTCCAAGTTCTCATTTTAATATTATAATCTCTGTTCTATTTGGTTGGGTCTTGCTTTGTAGACCCTTGTTTTTTATCGTTAGGGCTGGCGACATAGATTTTGGTCTTTCAAGCCTAAATGGCTGTATGGTGTGTAATGGACCCTGAGCAACAAATCTTCCATTCAAATTTCTTAGCCATGTTTTAAGATGTTCATTCTTGATCAGGGTACCTTGGGCCATGACCAAAGACCTCTTCTCACAAATGGTATTCCTTCGAAACTAAATTGCTGAGTATAATGTATGGACATCTTACCTGGCCTCAGAGCTTTCACTGCAATTTTTAACTCAAGATAAAGGTCTTGTAATAGATTGCAAGTCAATGACTCTTGGCCTCAGATACCCTGGACCTGGCCTCTAGAGCTCCCATCAATATGTCCCTGCCCTATTTAAATTGTTCGGGTGTTGGTGAGTGGACACTTCACCTGGGCCTCAGAGGTCCTGTTCCATATTTTATTCTTTTGAGACTGAATTTCTATGGCTTTTGTGATGGACCTTTACTTCAGCCTTACAGCTTTAAGCTCAATTTCTTTTTTAACATGGGCATAGATAGATGTTGGTTAAAACATTATAGGACTGGCTCTCCAAACTCTCATTTTAATATTATAATCCCTGTTCTATTTGTTTGAGTCTTGGTTTGTATACCCTTGGTTTTTATCATCAGAGCTGGCAACACAGATTTTCATCTTTCAAGCTTAAATGGCTGTATGGTGTGTAATCGACCCTGAGCATCAAATCTTCCATTAAAATTTTTTAGGCATGTTCTAAGATGTTGGGCCATGACCACAGAGCCCCTGTCCTAAATGTTATTCTTTCAAGGCTGAACTGCTGAGTATTATATACTGAACTCTTTTCCGGGCCTCACAGCTTTCATTGCAATTTTTACACAGGTAAAGGTTTGCAATAGATTTTTATGCCATGTTTCTGGGTCTCAGAGTCCCAGGGCCTGGGCCTTAGAGCTCTTATTAATATTTCTTTGCCCTATTTAAATGGTTTGGGTGTTGGTGAGAAGACACTTGTCCTGGGCCTCAGAGCTCCCATTCCAAATTTAATTGTTTTGAGAATTAATTTCTTGGGCATATGTATTTGACTTTTCCTTCAGCCATAAAGCTTTCAGCTCAGTTTCTTTTCTGACACGGGTACAGATAGATGTTGGTTAAAACATTCTATATCCTATCTATACCCATGTTAGAAAATGAAACTGAGATGAAAGCTTTAAGGCTGAAGCAAAGTTTAGTCACACATGCCTGAGAAATTAAGGCTCAAAATAATTACATTTGGAATGGGATCTCTGATGCCCAGAACAAATGTGCACTCACCAACACCTAAAATATTCTAGGGCAGAGAAATATTGTTGGGAACTCTAAGTCCAGGCCCAGGGTCTCTGAGGCCCAGACACATGGACTAGAAATCTATACCAAGACCTATATCCTGTCTAAAATTGCAATGAAATCTGTGATGCCTAGAAAAAAAGTTAATTATAACCAAAAGTTAATTATAAGCAATCTGAACCAAAAAATACACTACACACCTTGACGCACTACTCAATACTGTACACCACCATCCTGATGAGAAGTCAAGTGACTAAGTGAAGGGGTATGGAGGTTGATAGCTCTAAATCCCAGGCCCAGAGGCCCAGACACATGGCCTAGAAATCTATACCAAGATATATACCCTATCTACAATTGCAAAAAAGCTCTGATGCCGGTAAAAGTTCATTATATTATACTCGGCTATTTAGTCTTGAAAGAATACCATATGGGATGAGAACTCTGTGGTCATGGCCCGAGGTCCTCTGACCAAGTTTGAACATCTTAGAAAATGGCTAAAAAATCTGAATGGAAGTTTTGATGCTCAGGGTCCATTACACGCTATAGAGCCATTTAAGCTTGACAGACCAAAATCTGTGTTGGGAGATCCGAGGAAAAAATCCAAGGTCGAGAAACCATGACCCAACCAAATAGAACAGGGATTATAATATTGAAATGAGAGCTTGGACATCCAGGCCTATATTGTTTTAAAGAAAACCTATTTATTCCAATGTTAGAACAGAAACCAGGCTGAAAGCTATATATATGGCTGAAGCAAAAGTCAATAACACATGCCTAAGAAAATTAAGTCTCAAATGAATAACATTTGTAATGGGAGATCTGAGGCCAAGGCCAAGTGTCCATTCACCAACACCAAAACAATTCAAATAAGGCAAAGAAATATTGATGGGAGCTCTAGAGGCCCAGGCCCAGGGTCTCTGAGGCCCAGACTCATGGCCTAGAAATCTATTCCAAGGTCTTTACCTTGTGTAAAAATTGCAATGAAAGCTCTGAGGCTGGGAAAATAGATCATTACTCAGCAATTTTGTCTTGAACGAATTGAAAGAAGATTTGTTGCAGGGTCATTACATACCATACAGCAATTTAAGCTTGAAAGACCAAAATCTGTGTTGGGAGCTCTGAGGAAAAAATCCAAGGGCCTACAAACCAAGACCCAACCAAGTAGAATAGGGATTACAATATTGTAATGAGAACTTGAAGATCCAGTCCTGTCATTTTTTAACCACCACCTACCTACACCCATGTTAGAAACGAAACTGAGCATCAATTCTTCCATTCCAATTTCTTAGCCATATTCTAAGGTGTTCATTCTTGGTCAGAGCACTTCGGACAGCAACCAAGACCTCTTGACAGACCTCTTGTTCCATGCGGTATTCTTTCAAAGCTAAATTGATCGGTATAATATAAAAAAAAAAATTCCTGGCCTCAGAGCATTCTCTCCAGTTTTTACATAAGGTAAATGGAATAGATTTCTAGTCCATGATTCTGGGCCTCAGAAACCCTGGGCCTGGGCCTTAGAACTTCTATCAATTTTTTTTTTGTCCTATTGAGATTGTTTGGGTGTTGGTCAGTAGGGCCTCAGAGCTCCTATTCCAAATGTTATTGTTTTGAAACACCATTTCTGGGGCTTTTGTAATGGTTCTTTGCTTCAAGCTCACAGCTTTTAGCTCACTTCCTTTTGTAACCTGGGTACGTATGGATTTTGCTTAAAACACTGTAGGCCTGGTCACATTACAATATTACAATACCTATTCTATTTTGTTGAGTTTTGGCTTGTAGATTCTTGTTTTTTTTCAGAGCTAACAACACAGCTTTGAAAATATCAGTTTGGCTAAAAAACAACTTTTCCGAGACGACAAATAAAATGCTTTAAAGCTAGTCTATCACGCTTTGAAAAGGAAAAGCTAAATCCTAAATGTTTATTTGAATTCTTCTGACAAATACTGAAATCATCTATTTGTGATGTCTGTATGGCTTAAAATGTGGTCATTGCGCTCTAGATGCACTCGTATGCTTTAGTAGATCCAGAAATGCTGTTCAGCAATTGGCTACTTTCAAGTTTACAGCACACCAAAAAGCCTCAACCGCTTCAGATCACCAAGAAAAGTGATATGCTATTATGCTATTATGCTAAAGCATAATATGTAATCTCTGTGAAGATTTCTGTAGAAAGCTACATGAAATCATTTTGACTGAAACTAGGCTTTTCCAATATGACAACTTATAAAATGACATAACTAATCTATATCACTATTTCTAAATAGTGATATGCTATTATGCTATTACGGTATTATGCTAAAGCATAATATGTAATCTCTGTGAAGATTTCTGTAGAAAGCTAAAGTTGTCGTTTTGGGATGAGTGTCAGACTGAAAAGGCGATTACTAAACTCCAGAAGCACTGAAACATGTTAAATCAGCCAGTAATGCTGTATAACAAAATTTTAATGTGAAAACAATATTTTGATTGAAAAACAATATTTCTGAGATCTAAACGTGTTAAGTCAGATGAAACTGTACTGATATGACGTTTTCATGGCAAACACATTTAAAACCTCCACTTGGCAGATTGAGTCTTAACAGAAATTGTCATTTTAGCTAAGTCGCCGAGATCTTCACATGGATCCTGACC
>JAILXH010188218.1:5241-18020 GCA_023558415.1 Piaractus mesopotamicus | reverse complement strand
TGGCATAAAGGGTAGGCATCAAATCAACTACTTATTTCTATGTAGTTGCTATATGTTGGTTGTTGTTGTTGTTGTTTACAGAATCTCTGTAATTGGTCAAAGTCTTTTTAAATGACATATGCAGTTGTTCAGTGTTCTAAAAGTACTGGCAATACCAAGATACAGATTGCCCAATCCTTTTTTACTCTTGAGTAAAGCCAAGCCTATAGGGTTGGGCTGACCTGGCAGACTGCTCTGTTTGGAGAGAACATTGGCAGAGAGAAAATACATGTCAGGTCAATGCTCAGAACAAGGACCTGGCTTGGCTGTTATTAAATAACCTTGAACAAGTATCCAGCTAAATCCTTTTGGAACAGGTTTGACAGGGTAGTTTAAAATATCTTAAATATCAACCTTCTTTAACTGACTTCACTTCTCTGCACTGTAGTGCTACACAGTATATGTTGATCTGTTTAGGTTTGAAGCTAACTGCATGGATTGTCAGAACAACACCCTTGCTACTGCAATTTTTCATGGAAACATTTCCTAAATAGCTATATTTACTCCAAACTTCTGAAATAGCTGTCTTTCATCACTGTACCATTTACTAGTAAATAAATTAGCTTAATATGTGCTTTATACTGAGACAGTAAACCCGGGCTGGCATGGACTCCCTGAGTTTCTCCACTGTACGTGTCATACGGTTCCATTACCACTCAGGAAAGTGTCATAGAGATATGAATTACCGCTAATGACACAGAGAACCTTACATAAGCTCAGCCCCACGTTTCATTAGGCAACCCCAAAGCAGACGCAAGGGGGTATTTATAGATATAAGACGAGCCTCCAGACACGTTTAGCCAGGCCTTGACCATGTGGACTCTGAGGAAACACCTTAAGAGCCATTTATGCATCTGAGCTTTCTGAAGGCTGGGGGCTGCTTGGCCATGAAAGATTCAGCTGAAGCTTGCACTCTAGGTTTCTTGTCATAAGGCAGGGAGTTCTTCTTGGAAGGAATGAAAGTGAGTCCTGTAAGGACGTGTAGGATTTAATATAGCTGCCACTTGTTTCTAAGACTAGAGTTTGCATTTGTATCTTTTGCAATTATATTAAGGGTTAAAGTTTAAACAGCTCTGTAGCTTCCAGGAGGTTTAATGAGGGTGTCAAGTTAACTGCAGTCCAGAATGTTCTGCAACTCTTGGCCAGTCAGTCACAGGGAGTAGGAGCGAGTTGGAGCTCTGCTGGGCAGGAAGCCTAAGACCAGGGCCCGCTGCCACCATAAACGAAAAGCCTGCCGTTAAAACACAGTGAAAGCACACATAAGTAAAACAGTCCTGATGAACGCTACACGCCATAGTTCATTTTTAGATGTTTTATTCTATCTAAGTATTCTGTCAACTTATTTGCATTAGTATCACTGCTTCTGAAATATGAGGCATTCTGCATATATTAATTACAATTTCATTGTTGATGCTATTTGGTTATTTCACTTGCAACTCTCTCATTTTAGCTCTGTTCCGATCCTCAACTCTGTGCATCTAAAAATCTTTTTTTAAAGTTACACTATGTAAGTGTATGTGGATTTGGAGACCTCTCTGGTGAAAATGTGTAACTGCATGTGTAACATTTTATAACATGGGCTGTGCTTCGAAACCCTTCCCTGAGAGGGCGAATTTGATGATTGTGAGCACATTAAAGAGAACACTTCATAAAGAACGTGTCTTCCGAGGATGTAAGTGAATGATGTACTATTGTCATTTTATCTTCATCAGTGTAATGTTGATTTTGAGACCTAAACATCATACCAGACCTTTTTTGAGCCTGTGCATGTGACATCAATACATAAAGATGTATGATGTGGTCCAAAAAACTTCTGCAATATCTGACCTGAGACCTCCACCCTTACTGCAGCTTAACATTTGGCTGTAGCCTTCTGATTTGAAACAGAGTTGATAAATATTCATAAAAATTGGGATTGAGGTGACTAATGAAAACCAATGAGACTAATCAATCTTACTCTGCAGGAGCATAACATTATCATCATGCTCTTATCACAAGTTACATCAACTTACTGCTTGAAGGATTCCTTATTCTCATGTATGCAAATGTGCTGTACATGTAGGCTAATGTACCTCAAGCTATCAATGCTTTCTTAATTTTCAGGAAGTATCATGGTGTAACGGGTCATGTTTTGTAATAAAAAGCTAAAAGTGAAAGGGTGTAGTGTTAACCTTCAACAGCAGGGATCTATTAAGGCTGGCAGTGTAGGCAGCAACCACTTTGTTCCTGATGCGCCTCTTTCTCCAGGTGAGCCATGCTCTCTGTAGCACTTTACTTTCATGCTGGAGAAACAAAAGAACATGTCGGATTAGCCTTAGCGACCTTTGCGCTGCTTTTATTTCTGCAGCCCCTGATTATGAACAGACAATGTAAGGTAGGATATTCTTAATTCATCCACTATCAGTCACAGCTTTGTCACATCAACTCAACATAGTAAGAACAGATGTAGATCGACAGTCACATGATGTGTTTTTCCATGGGAATGGTCTAGATTCAAAAACTTCAAAAACGGCCTCCTAAATATGTGAGCATAACACAATATCATGAGAGTTAAACACCTTGTCATAATGCACGTCACAATATTTAGTTTTTTATAGATGCCGATAAGGTGAAACAGTACTCCGGTAGTGCCACATTTAAAAAAACCTTATCAAAAACTATGAGCACAATAAGTTTTATTCAATGTTTCACACATTGCACTGCACTAAATCCAGTTAAACCTGACTAATTAAGCTTTGTAAAGAAACCTGCAAGTGGTAAGTGTCTTTTAAGCACTAATGATAGCCACAATATGCTTGCTCAGAAAAGTGGATTGTGGTGTACTGTGACATAATTACATGTGAAATAATGATTTCCACATTTACTCATAAAGCTGCTGCGCCAACTCATGGGCATATTAAAAGCTGCATAATATGGGCAAAGTACTAGCATTGAGATTGTACTGCTACATATTGTAATTGTAATGCACACTGTGATTTGTTGCAAAGGCTAATAACAATTAAGAAACATACAGCCCTAATGTGGACTTGTGCCAATGACTGAAATGATAATATTATCAATAATAATGACTGAAAAAGAGTATTTCCTTCTTTGTTAGAGTAACAGAGATAGAAGTCACTTGTTGTGAGTAGAGTAGCGAGGCAGCAGTCTGGCTCTTCCAGGAGGCCCAGTGCAGACAAGTTAGTTCCCTCTGTTCTCTCCGCTCCACCGCTCTGTAACGCCAGCGTCTCAGCCACTTAGCCCTGTCACAGTACAGACACAGTACAGTGCACACCAACATAGGCAAATGAGCAGAAACTTCCACTTTCCACCATCTACTTCATGCTATTAAAATAAGGAGTCTGCAGTATCTTAGCAATGAGATAAACTGGAGCAAATGGCTAATTCTGGGTCATTAACTTTTTTCCCTGATGCCCAGTTTGGCGTTAAAAAGCTGGTGAATGCTGCCCAAGATACGGCTGGGTGCATTTGATGTTCTGCCAGCAAGCAGATATGCCAAGTATAAGAATTAAATAGCAATAAAAACCAAGTAAGATGTGCTTGGATAGAGCAGCAGCGTCTGAAAACATTACAAACAGGAAGCCCTTAACAGTGCCTAGCCTAGCAACTTTCAGTGCCTGGATTGGAGTGTAAACTTTGTCTGACAGTCCTCATTAACTGAATATAAATGCCTTTTAGACACTGGGCTATGATTTCATTGAGAAAAAAAAATGCTAAAACTTTGACTTAATTGCCCAGTAGCAGATCTTCCCCACTCCTGTCAGGAGAAATGTTTGGCCAGATTGCTGTCTAGACAGTTTCCTCCAATTACCCATATTACAAAGAGCTGATCTGACAGGTGATTACACAAACACTGCATGTGTGCATCTGTGTGCACAAGGCACATCATGTGCAATAAAAAAGTGCTGCTGTCTGAAATGACTGTCCCAGGAAATTCAACATGTCTGGTCACTATAGTAATAACACTGAGAGTCTCATTTACTTTCTGCAGATCCACTAGTGGCCATTTTGCCAGAATCAACACTGATATTTTCAATATAATCAAATAACATATTTTTCACAGTAACTTAGATTAACTAGTACACTGTTGGCTCACTTTGTGTGAAATATTCTGACTGTGTTGAGCTGCTAGTGAGCAATGATGGGGGAAAGGGGATGGGTGTGACCGCTCCAAAAAGACGGCCATGGCAAGATAAAATGGACAGCAAAACGGTAGCTTTCTTGATATCAAAAAATTATGTACAACAGCCACAATAAAAATAGCATTTAAACATAATAAAAGCATTTTCATGTATGTTGACTTTCTCTCTGACTTACGAAGAATCTGGTTCAATTCCAGTTTTGTAAATCATACATATATTATATTACTAAGGGAACTAAACATGTCTAAACATACAAAACCAGTTGTATTCTAGGATATTTATATTGTAGAATGATAATGTTTGCATTAGATCACATTACAACGACTTTTAATTGTCAGCACAGCTATGAATATCATTTTAGAGAAGAAACTACCTCCGTCTCGCCTGAAGCAGCCTCTCTGACTGTCTTCTCTGAACTTCCTGAACCCAGAGAGAAAAAAACTTCTCACTGAGGTGTAGATCACGCTGCTTCTGGGCCATTATCTGTTGGGAGAAAGGTGATGAAAATGGAGAAGGAGAAGAAGGAGGAAGCCAATGAAATGTCGCTGTTCTGGAAGTTTTCACGCTAGGCCTTAGAATTTTGTAACAGAGATTTTCCTCTGACACCTTTGCAAAAGCACCTCTCAAGTAACGACTATGTGTGCTACGACCTAATGAAACCTGGAAATTAGGGAAAAACTCCTGGTACCTCATGGCGCCATGCTTGGAACACAGCCTTTAGAAGCCTTTCCCTGTCTGCCTCCCTCACCCGCCGTGCAAGGGACTGCACAGCCTTATGGGATGCTGCAGCCCACCTCCAAGTTCTGAAAGCTGATTGGATTTGAAATCGCTGTAGCTGCACCTCAGCAGTCTGACACTTCTGCTTTGTCTCCACAGCAGCAGCCCTCCATGCGCAGAACGACCTGGATGAAAATCATGACTCAGAGTCAAAACAGCACTGATTTACAGTGATGGCTGTTTTCTTCTTACCCTGAATGTAGTTGATTAGCCGAGTCATGCTTGGTATCTGCAGTTTGCTTCTTTAGGTTTGTGCTGGAACTACAAGGCTAATGCAGCTAACAAGAAACGGAAGCTAATACCCTAAACAAGGTGCCAGCGTGCCTTAATAGTCACATTTACAAAATCAATAACTAATAATAATTAAATTAATAAGTAGACTTAAATTAACTTGCTTATGTTAATTTAAATTAACTTAAATTAACTTGCTTATGTTCACTTATCTTTTAAGCTGCTTATCTGTGCTGGAGGAAATCCCAGCATATATTGAGTGGAAGGCGGGAAACACACTGGACAGGTCGCCAGTCCGTCACAGGGCAGACATACATATACACACTTGGGGACAAATTGGTGTCTCCACACAGAAAAGACCCTCGTCACCCAGCCAGGGAATCGAACCCAAGCTCTTCTTGCAGAGAGGCAACAGCGCTACCCACTGTTACCGGTATCGTTAAGTATCAACAATAGCCATGAAATCCATATATGACGTGTTGTTGTTTTCTTTTTTTTTAGATTTTTAAGTAGATTTTTAAGCATTTAACACACTGCAACATTCACATCAAGTCCAATGTGTTTTTCTGTTTAACACTGAGAATATTGAAAGAGGTCCAAGAGGAAGAAAAGATGGATTGGAACAAAGAAGAAAGAATCAGCAGTGCCACATTCAAAAATACTGCAGTGATAATAATGCAATGATTTTTATTCAACATTTCACACAATGTGCTGCACTAAATCTGAATTATGACTAAGACTAATTATGCCCTCTTTGTAATGAAACATGCATACAGTGTTCTAAAAGTACCAATGATATCCACAATACACTCAGAAAAGCATTTTGTGACATAATTTATCAAGATAATTTATCAGTGCATTCTGCTAATGAAGTTCAACAAACAGCACTAGGAGCTCAACCAACTCACAAGAGCTGAAGCTCTGCAGCAGTGCTGTGTGTGAGCGTTTGTGTGCTGGAGCTTGAGGCTCTGCTTCAGCTTATAGTTCTGAGCATTAAAATGAGCAAACAAAGTACCGGAGCAAACACGAGCTCTAATGCGAAAGACAACATTAGCATCTACTAACTTGACACATTTTTTTAATGGTTTGTATAACTTGTGTGAAAAGGCCTTAAGGTTTTGTTGCCCCCACTGCTGCAAATGTAGACTCCCATATGGAAAGAAAATAGATGGACATATAAGTTTATACATATCAAATACAATGCACTTTATGCAGAAAAACATCTGAAACACTAAAAAGTATTTCAGAATATTTCAACCAAATATATTTTAAAATGCATTTATTTTAAAACGCATGGGGAAAAATAAATGTGCGTAAATAATTTATCAAAGGTATTGATAATTAATGAAAAAATGAAAAAAAAAAATGAATGAAAAACACCAAAATATTTGTCTACTTGGCTTTACTGTTTGGAATAACTTTTGAAATGAATTTTTATTTCAGTATCTTCATTTTAAGTATTAGCAAATAAGCCTTTAACATGGCAAAAGCAAGTGTTGTAGGTATTGATTTACTGTGAAAATGCAGTTTGAAGATTTGATATCTTGTTTATTTGACATACGTACATCTTACCAAATACACACAATGGTTAAAGCAAATTACAGTGCAAAAAAACAAGTCATACCATTCATTCAATTCATGTTTATTTAGTTATATATATACATTAGGGGTGCGGGAAAAAAACTTAGATGCATCGCGATGCAGACGTGGACGATTCTGAATCGTGATGATTCTCAAGTCAAAAATCGATTTTGTAAATATTTATAACGTAATGTCGACAGAACGCAAAGGGCGGAACTTGGGAGTGCGGAAGTGCAGTGGCCGGACAGTCTGTGGCGGCACATAACAAAAACACAACTGGATGAGTGAGAAATCTGACCGGCAGCCTCTGCATTAAAAGCCAGGTTAGATCAGGAGTCACAACCCAAATGATAAGAAGAGCCATTTGGCCTTTCAACAAAAATCAAACCACATTGGGAGCCACACCATTTATGTCCAGCATGTGATAATGTCCTAGTTTAGGCTAAAAAATATAAACGAAAACGCGGACTAACTCTGCTCTGCTTTAAGCTTTAGCTACAGCCGCTTTTCTTCCAACTCCGCCAGAAAACTTTTCCTCAAAAGTTGAATAGTTTCTTGTAAAATGTCTTTCGCGGCTGAAGTCGCTTCTCACTCGCCAGCTTCTTGCTGAACTTTCCCGTTCCACCTTAAGAGAATTAGAAAGAGAAGCGACTTCATCTTCGCAACTTTTTAGTTGTTAGTGTTTGACAGTTTCTCGTTGCAGATTTAATGTATTGGGAAACCAAGTGCGCTGCTTATGAATGCAGTTTGCTACTAGCGAGGGCGAAATCACGTTGCTACGTGACCTGCAGTCTAGTTAATATATACATTGCAAAAGAATATATATTTTTCATATGAGCTGTTGAAGATATTCTAAATTATATCGGTACTGTAATATAGCCATAGTTTTAAATAATTAAAATAAACAAGCAATGCTCATTGATGAAGTGCTTAGCAAATGATTTCATTATTCCATTTACAGTGGTTCATTGTCTCCCACTGCAAAACATTATGATTTCACCTAGGAGTTTCATCTACTCTACTAAAGGGCAATAAGTCACGAAGTGCTATAAAGAGGCTCTTTTCAGGAACACTGTATTTACACTAAAGTTTCAAGGGCACAATATCACTGCTAAGAGTTGATAGGCTGATAAGTGCTTGGTTGTTAAACATTACCTGCAGCCTGCACTACTTAGGCATACTGAACAATTTAAAGGAGGTTTATAATCGTGAACGTGAGGGTGGCCCATATAGTGTAGTGCTTACCTGTGTAAAAGGCCTTTCTGGCTGTTGAAGCAGGCCACCTGGTGCTGCCGGTATGCTTTAACCCACTGATGGAATAACGTACGCACTCGCCTGCCTTCCAACCAGAGACGCACAGCTTCTTCCATCTGCCTGCAGCCTTTGTGCTCTAAAACAGAGAAATAGTGTTATTCTCATTACATTACAGATGCTTGTGAAAGCAGAACACTGATTTGCATTTTTAATAGGAACATCTACACTCACTGAGCACTTTATTAGGAACACCTGCTTATTAATGCGATTATCTAATTAGCCAATTGTGGGGCAGCAGCGCATAAAATCATGCAGATCATCAGCAGCTTCAGGTAATGTTCACAGCAACCATCAGAATGGGGTAAAAATGTGATCTTAGTGAGTTTTGACCATGATATGAACGTTTGTGCTAGATGAGCCCGTTTGAGTATTTCTATTTCCTGGGATTTTCTTGGACAACAGCATCCCTTCATGGCCACAATTTACCATCTTCTAATGACTACTTCCAGCATGATAGTGCTCCATGTCACAAGGCAAAAGCCATCTCAAGCTGGTTTCATGAACATGACAATGAGTTTGGTGTTCTTCAGTGGCCTTCCCAGTCACTGGATCTGTATCCAATAGAACACCTTTGGGATGTGGAACAGGAGATTTGCAGCATGAGAGTGTAATCATGTCAACATGGACCAGAATCTCAAATGAATGTTTCCAACATCTTGTGAAATCCATGCAGTGAAGAACTGAGGCTGTTTTGAGAGCAAAGGGAGGTCCTGCCCAGTATTAACATAGTGTTCCTAATAAAGTGCTGGGTGGATAGGAATTTGCGCCAAATTGAAAAGCAGTCACTACAGTGGAAAAACCTGAACTGCAAAGCACACATGACATTACTTTTCCGTGGTGGCATGCAGAATCATTGCCAAAGTAAAAAAACAAAACCTTATCTTACTTTACTAAAAGCCAATACATGAGCAGTACTTTAAACAGATTTGCCTCATTGCAATTGCAAATGCAATTGTAACAATCACAACAGCGAAATACAGCACACATTACATTATTTTTACATAGGTGACATGCAGAGAAGGGTCAAAATGAAAAGTAAAAGTTTTCAGGTGGCTTGACCTCTTTTTTGGACATCAAACGTATTTGCTACAAAACAGTAAAATGCAATGCATACATGAGACTGCGTTTAAACACTAACATGCAGAAATGCTAAAAAAAAAACAAAAAGCAAAAGATCCATTATACTGGTTATACTGGTCGCAGTGTAAAGTACTGCGAGGTGGAAGGCAATAGATGTGCCTTCATTACATTTCAAGGTGGATTGTATTCAGTTCTGAAATGAATTCAGAGAGGTCAAGCAAAGCGAAAACAATGTAACAGAGGTTTTGTTTTTCATTTTGGCACATATTCTGCACGTTACTATGGAAACGTGGTGTCATGTGTGCATTACTTTTCATGTTTTTTCACTGCAGTGACACTTTGTACCTATGCTTACTGGCCTTTTTTTTTATCAGCTACACCTTCCATGACAATTTAAAGGAAAACCAACATTAAGTGTCTAAGTAAGTTGTTGGGCCATCAGAAGTCATTCTCGTCCTTCGTGACCCCACATTATCATAGGATGATTTGCAGTGCCCCTTTCCTCTATGCGGACAAGTGGACAAATGCCCATCACAGCTTAAAAGAGCCACACTATAGGGTTGTATCATTCAGAGCTGTACTGTTCTCTTGGTGTACATCACACATGACCTCACCCGCTTGTGAAGAATATGGTGAAGGCTGATTCATCAGTTACTGGTCCTGTTGAAACGCTAGGCAGTTGAGCAGTCTTTCTGACTGAAGCTCCTGACATCTGTTCCGCAATAATGAACCCCCTTTCAAGGTCATTTAGATCTTTTCCTCTTGCCATCCAAAATTGAGGTCAACTGGGCCTGCTCAGCATTTTTATACATTTACAGAATGGCAGGATGTTAACTGCTTAATTTTATCATGCAGAACACTTATCTGAAAGCATCTGTACTTCTTATGTTTCTCCACTCATTTTTTCATGGAGAAAGCAGTGAGATAGAACCTTGTATTAGGAGAAGATGCAGGCTTGAATAAGCATGCCAAAGTCTTTTCTAGGTTCATGTCCGATATTGCGAGGACAAGGGCCATCTAAGCCTCTGTAGGGGTTTATGCTAGTTGTGTAAAGGCCAATTCTGTGAACAGTAACCCTACTCTGAAAGTCTTTGTGTATGCAGCCTCGGCTTCAGTCCTTCTAAATGAAAGGGGTACAGTGTAGCCGTGATCTTACCTTTTTTAACGCTAATTGTATCTTTCATAGCAACAGCTGTGCTGAACAACATCAGCTAGAGCACTGCTTGCTATTACTATACTGTTTAAATACATATGGCAGTGTAATGCCTGTACTTACAGAGAATTATGACAAGTAACTACAACTACTACTGGTTTTACCTTTAGCCCATGTTGACCAAGATGTTAGAACTAATCGTGCTGCTTCTTTTTGTCTCTGAGCATGAAACTGGTTGGCTGTTCTAAGTGCATCTCTCCGCTGTGTCCAACACACATACCACTGCAAAAGGAAACATGCAGTATGACTTACACAACCACAACACATCATATTTACAGAATAAAGCAGTCTTCTTCAGTTATCTTTTTAATGGCATTTTCAAATTGGCTAAACTGGTACTGGTTTATCTTATCACCGGCCAAGAAGTCAAGTTCAAGACCCGTTCACTGCCGATTCCACTGCAATATATTCCACATCATAATGTGTCATCATCTATAGATGACCTAAGGGTGAATTCACAGGCATAGATCAAGGCTTTGCTTGGGTTATATATGTATTGTATGTTAAAGCTTTAAATACTCGTCTGACCCTCATAGGACCCGAATACCGGAATCACAAACGGGAATTTTCCGAGATCCATGAGGCCCATGCTCATGAGATAATAGGTGTGCGGGAAATAAAGCTGCATATTGTGGGAAGTTTATCTCCGCATCTAAAACACTTTAGCACTACTTGATGAATAAATTTGCTAAAGTGGAATTAAAAAGTAATTTTGGACAACAATTAATTTATTACATCGTATAATATTTTATCTATTTTTTATATTATATATTATATTGTGGCGTGCTGAAGAGATGTTTACGTGTTAGTTTTAGGTGCTGTTCTTTAACATTTATTCACTAGGTTTATTTTGCTGAGGAGTCTTATTGTAGAGGGCGCAGAGGAGCCGCCTTAGTGTGTGTGTGTGTGTGTGTGTGTGTGTGTGAACAGCAAGATGAGAGATGTGAGCTGAGGCAGAGAACGAGCTGTTAGAGAAAAGAAAACTCTGCTTATGTATGGTGTAGCTGTGGCCGACAACAGCTGGAAAATAAAGCACCATGACTTATGTAAAAGCTGTGTGTCTTTTAATAGCTGTGATCATTATACATATTATATATAAACATATTTGCCCATGACATAATACTGGCTGTTATTGTTGCTATGCTGGAAGTTGTCTAGCACTATCCTGTCAGGTTTTATTCAGTACTTTGTACTATATTGGAGTTTAGACCAAAATTTCAGGCCTGTTTAAGGAAAAAACTGAATCTACACAATTTTCCCGTTACCCTAAATGTAATGATTAGCCAAGCTTATTGCCCAAAGTTTGCAAAGACTTTCTTATGTGGTTTATGACACCATATAACATGCTGTTATCTATAAAAATGGACAAAAGTACATTGCATAGCTAGAAACAGCAGTAACAGCCCTCTGAAGTCTGAAATTTTGTCTGAACACAAAACCTGGCTGATGACTATATTTGGAGTATTTCATGAAAGTATTTGTTTAACTTGTTAATTAAATTTAATAAGCATCTCCACTGAAGAAGCATTTAGGTGAAAGTTTTCTCAGTGGCCAGGAAGACAAGAGTTAAAAGTGAAAGGAGCAGGTACCGAATACGATGTAAGAATCACAACCTTTTGCAGTAAAGCTGTGTTGATTTTCTTGGCCGTGCTGCGTTGTGTGGTGGCTGCTCTCCAGCGCTTAAAGATCCGTGCTGTCAGTCTGCTGTGATGGAGATTGAGGCGGTCTTCAAGGACACACTGCCGGTTCTGGGTCTGGATCAGCACCTTCCTCCACAGGCTAAAGCAGGAGCCCATCACCCTGAGCTCAATACGGTACTGGAAGCAGGCCTCGCTGTAGCGCATTCTCTGGGCTGACACTGTGTGAATGTGCCAGGCCAGCAGCAGTCTGGGAAAAGAAGACCAGCTCAGCTTTATAGAGGAGCTACACTGCCTAATTTACAGGGCTAAGGCAAATAAATAATCACACAGTAACTAGTTTGCTCACGAGAAAAGGCTTGTAAATTGTAATATATATATATATGTTATATAGCATATAAGTCCTCAAATTAGAGAATTAGAGAATTATTATATGTTTAAAAACAAGTGTCTTTCAAGAATATTCCTGAGAAATCTAATGTGAAATAGCAAGTGACAGACCTATGGGGTGTAACATGCCATTAAAAATACATGTTCTGGACTCTGAGAATCTCTGCGCTGTCAGTGACAGCAAGCAATTTCATTAAGACATTTCCAGCTTTTAAAGTGGTAGCAAAAAAAAAAACGGAGTCCTAGTATGTTTGCTGATTACTTTGGACTGTTACTACTAGGTAACATTATTATGCTTTGTATTTTAATGCAAATGTTAATGTTTTCTTGTCATTTTGTCATTTGTCCGTTCATTCATGTCATTTTTCTGGAGAT
>JAILXH010188168.1:24406-37945 GCA_023558415.1 Piaractus mesopotamicus | reverse complement strand
TATATATATATATATATATATATATATATATATATAAATTTATATATATATACACACACACACACACATACAAATCCACACAGTTTTTCCTATTACGATTTTCTATTAAAAGACTAGTGCTGTGTAATTTTCTCAGTTACATACAAATATTAATGACACTAAGACTTTTCTATTTACAGGCCCTTTTTATGTCTTTAGAGCCAGTGGTCACCAAACTTTCTCCTGGTCCTGCATTTAACCCCTTAAAATCCCAGTCGTATTACATACTATTATTCAGTGATTACAGAGACTTCATTGCAACCTGCTTGAGCTTTTCTTAGGTTGTACAAGTGTGTAATAAAACTTTGGGCCCACTGGTGGGCCCTGGCCATTTAAGGGGTGAATGTTCTCTTACATAACACTAAGACATCTGGTCCAGCTAATTAAGTGATGCATCCAGAGCTGTGTACTATAATGTGCTATACTATACATACTAAACTAAGGAATGCACTTCTGTTGGTGGTGTGCCATTTTTTGAAATACTATTTAGTACGATTGTATGCAGCTTTTGACACAGCCAAGGACTTCTGAAGTAGTTAATTAGCAGGAGCTGGCGGCAGGTTGTGGTTAGAACTAGACTCTAGAGGAAGGCAGATCCCTAGGCCCATGGCTGGTGACCGCTGCTTTAGAGCATCGCTGCTGCACTGTTCTTTGAGTGTGAGTAAGTTAATATTAGATGAATCAGTAGTGTAACTGCAAGTAGCCATCCTTTCAAACTAAGAGAAAGCAAATTCAGCCAGGACAGCATTGCTAGTTACATGCAGTAGCTAGCTAACTTTTTTCTCCTCTTACTGATGCGCCGAAATATTTTTGGGCAGGTGTCCATATACCTGGGTATAATACTGCTGCCATGAAGCTGGCACACGAGCATGCTACCATAGCACACTGTTACACTACCACCATGAAAGGGAAGCGTACCTGTTTTCCCGGAGTTCTATGTTCTTAGAGTCTTATGTTCACAGGGCTCTATATTTCCACAGGTTTGCGGTAGTAGCTTATAAAAGAGTTATGTTTAGGGTCATGTGGTCACCAAAGGTGATACCCCAAATCACCCTCAAGTGGCGACTAAAGCTCTTTTGGGACGGGATTAGTTTGACATGGGGAGGTGGGGTAATAGAAATAACCTCAGGTCATAACAATCCCATGTGAATCGACTTGACATTAAAAACAATATCACAATATCACTGTGGAAAAGGAGTTTCTTAGGTATGGGAGCACTCAAAGAAGCATTTACTTGTGTTCTCTACTAAAATCAAGCCGATGTATACTGTCCTCCCTAAGTGTACAACTCGGAATATTAGAATATGTAAAAATTACAGAAACAAAGGATGGTTTTATGTGGTGATGTTCACAGTTGGCTGTGAATTCTCAAACTAATGGTAACACTAATGATATTATGTATTCACTTAAGATACTTAAAGTAAGTGTTGTAACATTTTCTATTCTTTTCTGGAGTAAAGGCAGGGTGTAAAAAAAAAGGGTAGCCACTCCTATCTTTGTCATGCTGTTACACATCCCTGTCTGTTACACATCCCTGTCTGTTACACCACATTTATTTTTGTGAATTGGTCATAAACATTTCAGACGTCCTGTGGTACTTTGGCATTACCCCACCTCCTCATGTAAAACTAATCCTGTTTGTAAACACAGCACGGTATACTTTGGCTCCTAAGGGCCTGGCTAATACTGGCAAGAAACGTTTTGCAATGTTGCTAATTTTGTGAATTTACAATAAAATCATGTGTTAAAAACAATAAAATGCTATCTAGCACTAAAATTGTCACTCTTATTCACTGAAATGTCCAACTACTTTACTAAGGGAATCTTTTTTAAAGCAGCATGTCCATAAACCCAATTTTATATTATGTCTAAATATGTAGGTTTGTTAAAAAAAAACACACACAGAGGCATTAAGTTTATCTAGTTTCTACACTGAAGAAACATTACTGAGAAAACATGAGGCTGAAACGTGGAGCCCTGGGAACGTAAAGTTGTTACCAAGAAAATTTCAGTGAGGGAACAGAGGGCCCTGGAAACATACGGCTGTCCCTTAGACAGTTAATTGAGCAAATAAAGAGCCCAGGGAACATAGCAGTGATGGGCATTCCGGCTCCTCTCAGTGAGTCAGATCAGTTGGTTCAGCTCACAAATAAGAGCCAGCTCTTTCAGCTCCCAAACAGCTCATCATTCAGGAGCATTAACAGGTTTTTTGGGAACAAAACTAACTAGTTAGCGATATTATCTATCATTTAATTTTCAATGAAAACTTAGTCTCACTCTTAAAAAAGATGGTTCTTCAAGGGTTCTTGGAAAGGAATTAGTTCTATAAAGAACCATGAACACTCAAAGAACCCTTTGCAAGATTAAACGGTTGTTTACATCATGAAACGGTTCTTAAGAATATGCTGTAGGGCTCTTCAGCACCAAAAAGGGCTCTTTTATTGTTATAGTGTGAAGCTTGTAATACTAGAAGAAGCCTTTTGGGTGCTAAAAAGGCTCCCTTTTCAAAAAGGTTCTATATAGAACCATCTACAGCACATTCTCCATCAATCCGAAGAGTCCTCTCATGATGCACCTTTAATCATGCAAAGGATTCTTTGAGTGTTCATGGTTCTTTATAGAACCATTTTCTTTAACTAATTAACTAATTGAGCCCTTGCAATGAAAAACAGTAAATGGGACATTTTTAAAAAAAGTCATATAATCATGGTATGGCATTGTTTGATGGCCTGTATTTAAAGCAAAGAGGTCACTAAAATGCAAATAAAGCATAGTTTGGCTTATTAAGGTTGTACAATATATTGTAGAAAACAAAATAACCAAACAATAAACCAGAAAGGGGTTGAATGGTTAATATATGGTCTTTCTCTGGAGGGGCTCAGTTAACAAAAATGCATTATGTTTGTTATTTTACAAAAGTGATGAAGTCATGTTGATTAGAAGCCTCCCTGAATTTATTTCATGACATTAGGTTCATCAGATGGACAAAATTCAGGCAAATCCACCAACCGGTCATCAAGTAAAAAAAAAAAAAAAACACAGAAGAAACAACAAACACAGAAGAAGAACTAACGAAGCACATTTGGAAACATGGCTAAGAATTACATGAAAACCACCAAGAACAAAACCAGAGACAAATTAACACAGCAAGCAGCAGGTTTTGGGGATAATGAGGCAATTAGCTTCAACTAGTTGTTTTCTTGCCTGTAAAGTAAGAGCTGTTCCTAAAATAAAATCCACTTTAGCTTTAGCTTCATGATCATTTGTTCAACATGAAATTTAAAATAAGTTGTCGTCTAACATAAAAACCAAATATTTATAGGATTAAACTAATTCTACTGGTCTACCCAGCAGTGTGTAAATTCATGGCAAAGATGATCTATGTGTCAAGTTTTTAGACAATAACATATATGTTTTTTGATCATTAGTTCACCTTAGAGGGCTTAGATTGTGCTGAACAGTCACAAATGCTTTCTGTAAGTTTGAGACTCTGCTGCAGAATAATACAAAATGGTATCATCTGCATAAAAGTGTGTAGCAGTAATTAAAACATTATTACAGAGGTCATTAATATATATTGTAAAAAACAAAGGCCCCAAAATGGAACCCTGTGGCACCCCGACTTCTCATACAGGAAACCATCAGAAAATGAAACTGGATGCTGACACCTGTTAATTTCAAAACCAACCTATAGCATTGTCAGGCACGCCAGTACTAGCAGATCAGAGCCGTAAGATGTCATAATTAAAGTCAAAGTCTTTTGATCTGTTTGGTCTGTGAATACAGCAGGACATAATTTCCTACTGTCATGAACATTAATTATGTCACCAAGTACTCTGTAGTAGTACTTTGTTTTAAGCTATCATGAGAACTGTGTTAGGGTAACTTGGCATACTTTGTTTACCTAGTTTTATATATGAAATCCTTCAGCTTTTATGTGGTGTTAGCACTGTATATAGGCTATAGCCGCTGTGCCCTTCCCCACTTATAAGATCAAATTTGCAGTCTTAGGGTGAAGGATAGTTTTTGCAAAAGTAATGCAATGTATATACCATATTGTATATTGAATAGTTGTTATAACAAAAATAAAACTTTACAACAAGGCAGTTACTCATCCTTTTGTAAGTAATCAGAGAGCTAGCATTTCGGCATCTGTGCAGGCCCGACTGGCACTTTAATTCACAGTGATTATTTATATTCATTCAGGATTTGATTTTTGATCTTCAGTGTTGTTAAATTTTATCCATGCAATATATAAAGGGCCTGTTTCCCTTTACATTGTGGGTAAATTTCATGAAGAATGGACCAAAAGAAATGGCAAAAATGACTTGGAAAAAAGTCTGGTTCCATTGACTTACATTAAAAGTACAGTAGGTTTTTTCTTTTCTTGCAAAGTTATCATTTTGGAGATTTTTGTTAATTTTTGTTAATTTTTTCTTCCAGCAACAGCGACTAAACGCTGATGATGGCACAAATAAAAGTAGCGGAGAAGGGAATGTTTAGCAAAAGCGACTTTAAAAGTCTGACTGCACAGGTCAGAGCATGACGTGCCCTTTCCAACAAGCCCTGGGTCGCATTGCTAGCCTTCAGGGAACTAGAGATCTGGTCCCTGGAATCTCACAAATTTCTATTCGACGTGGGCACACGCTAGGCGGCCTTGCCGAGATGCACGCCTGAGAGTCAGAGAAATTTAGAGCGACTTTAAATTTTACAGGATTATAGACCGTTATGGCCCCTCTTCAACAACACGACTTTATGTTGTAGTCGTGAGATAACTACATTCAGTATTTGATCTTTGAAGCACTGCAGATCAGCGGAGAAATGTTAGAATGAAGCCAATCTCCACAGGTCAGTAGAGCGTTACTTGCCCTTTCCAGTGAGCCCTGGATCACCTTCAGGAAACTAGAGATATGTAACCGGAAATCTACAGGCTCCTCACTTGTAGTCTTCTCTGAGGTGTCCATGTTGTTAGTGTCATAAATATGTGTTCAAAAACTAGTCAACATGAAGCTTAAAACGCCAATGTCAACTAGTCTGTGCGCCCCATGTATATATATAGAGTAGCATCACTTGATTTATTTGTGGTTTTGCTTAGAACATGCTGATTACACCTTTAATGGATGTTCTCTGCCTTTTAATTTCTACTTTGGTGAAGATGAAGGCGCCATGTCGGCAGAGTTGAAGTGTGGAAAAATAAATGTGTCTCTTTGGGAGTTCCAACACAACAGCATTGTTCTGATGAATCATAGACTGACTTTTTGGAGGGGATGGGAAAAAAAAAAAACAAGGAAAGGAATGGAGGGGAAATTACAGTGAGTTGAAGGGAAAAAGGGAGCATGACTAAATCACACAGCTTGAAAAAAAAAAACATTTCTTACTACAAATAGCGTTTCTTATCATAAAAATGTGGCATGTTAAAGAACTGTCAATGGCACTTTGAGCCTGGAGACTGCCTTGAGCTTTGAAGCCAAAGTTGTTTGAAAGAAAGACTAAAGGGACATGATTAAGAGATGAATGCAGCGGGAGGGAAGGACGGAGAAAAGACAAAGTCGGAGAAGGGGGAAGAATGAGCAAGATGTGTATAATTTGCCCGAATGTGAAATTTGCATGGCTGCTGCATGACTGTCGGCGTCGCTCCACTTAGTGACAGTGACAGATTAATCACACTCCTCTCTGAGGCTGATGCAGTGTTTGAGGACACTGCGGTTATGCACTGCCAGTGGAAACCATGCACCAGCGAGTGTTTAGAGTAATTGCATGTGCAGTAGAGAACTCTTATGAATGTGTTTAAACTTTAACACAGGCACACTAATAACATTGATATGTAATACAATAATAACCCTTTCTAAATTATGAATTCAGCTACGGCGGTCGTTGGAGTGATGGAGCTCGATCCGGTACCTTTGGGAAGAGCTGGAGTGGCGTTTGAGATCGAGTACTAATCATACGCCTGACCTCACTCATGCTTTTGTGACTGAATGCAATCAGATCCTCACAGCAATGTTCCATCCACTGTAATGCCTTCCCAGAACAGTACAGGCTGTTGCTGCAACAAAGAGGGAATAGACTTCCTAATTAGTACCCTTAATGTTTACAGAAACCTTGGATGAGCAGGCGTCTACAAACTTTTGGACATACTGTCGTATGCAGTCTGTAACTCCCAGTCAAATTAGTGGAAATCAGTTAATCCCACAAGATCCACCCAAATGATACCTACTCTGTGGTGGTCCTGACCATTGAAGAATGGGGTGAAAGGGGGCTAGCACAGTATGCAGAGAAACAGATGGACTACAGTCTGTCATTGTAGAACTACATAGTGCACCTATATAGTATGATAGAATGAACAGCAAGTGTAGATACAAGGAGGTGTACTTACTGAAGTGGCCAGTAGGTGTGTGTGTGTGTGTATGTATTTATATATATATATATATATACACACACACACACACATGTACATATATATATATATATATATATACACACACACATATATATATAAGTATATATATATATACATATATATATATATGTGTGTATATATATATATATTGCTGTTGTCTGTTACTCTTTACATTTTATGTAAATTTCATGATAAATGGACCAAAAGAAATGACCCAAAATGACTTGGAAAAAAGAGACACTTAACAGATTTCCCATAACATTGCATCATTCCTATCAGAATGGATCCCTTCAGACCGTCTACCCAGTGATATCACATGGTCGTGCATTTAAACGCCTGAAAAAAAAAAAAAATACAGAAGGAATGAACCCTCGGAAAGAGCGTGGCCCGTTTCTTATTCATTTATTCATGTTTTAATATTCTCTCTGTTTTTTCTTCTTTCCTTTCCTCACAGGGCTGCGAGCCTTCTTTTCTCGGTTGCTTGCCATTTTGCCATGGGTGGGGGTCGGCTGCTCGGTCGTTAATGCTTCGAGGATTTATATTTAATCTGCGTTTCTGTGGGGAAAAGACATTGAGCCAAATGAATTCTGTGGCAACAGGTTTTGATTGTGGAACAGGCTCCTTTAGTGGCCAACAGGGATTTGCCTAGTAAACGTCATTGCTGGAGAGAGGGAGGGAGGGAGGGTGGAACGAGAGGAAGCGGGCGAGTGAGAAAGAGGGAGCGACAGATCTTAGATCTTGATCAGTCAGTAAAGTGTGGAGATTTTTTCGATCTTGGTCGGTCAGTGGAGTGGAGCTGGAAAGCTGCTGATATAGAGGATGAATGTTGCCATGATTGGCATTTGAATGTATTTGCCCTCTCATGGGAAAAATGGAGGCCTGTGCTAGAAATTAGTGGTGGGCGATGTATCAGTTCTTCCAATATACTAATTGAAGTTCTCCTTTTCGCTATGGGAAACTGTTATCATTTTCTTTGCTATTAAAACCAAAGTTCTCAATAAATAAGTCAGATCTCTGTATGTCATATTATCAGGGAGGATACCCAGTATTAAAAGTCCTGGATCTAAAGTAAGGCTAATCCCCCAAATCTGTTTAATCTCTTTTTGAACACCCTTCCAAAAGAGTTTTGGGCAGTCCCAAAATATATGTGTGAAGTCCCCCATCAGAACACAATCCCTCCAGCATAGATAAAATGTATTCCTGGATTTTGAAGAAATCGATGAAGTGTTAAAATACAACATTTTCCTATCAGATTCCCTCCATGTTGGGCTGCTAGTTTATGTCCTGCTTTGAATGTTTCCTCCCATTTTTCAGCTGTTGTTATAAAATGTGTTTCAAACTCCCATTTTCCTTTGACCTCCATATTGTTATCATGAGTGGTTTGTACTTTTTTGATACAACCTTTGTTTTTTTTGTCTCTTTCTCTGTAAATGACGTTAACAGTCCCTCTTGCTTGGATGGTTGGTTTTGTCTACACACTTAAAAAATATGGTAATAGTAAGAGGAATGGTTTTATTTAGAACCATTAGTTCTGTGTAGAACCATTTGATGCTTAAATGGTTCATTGCATGGTGAAATTGTTCTTCAGATTGATGGAGAATGTGTTGTATATGGTTCTATATAGAATCATCCTCAAAAATTACAAGTACAGTATAGCCATTGTTAGCCATATTGTCACATATGAATTGACTCTTTTGTGTCTGACTTATCTCACCCCAGTCTTAGAGGAATAATATTTCCATGAGATCTCGTTAGTTAAAAGATGCCAATCTTTTCTCATAAGGGGGATTTAGGAGGAAGAATTCAGAAATAAGTAACCCTTCATTAGTACGACATTAAGATCTACTTCGAGATTTTTCTCTGGGTATAGCTATAAAGCAAGGTGGCTAATCTGCCGATTCAGCCACTTTAGGCTTGATTCTAATAGTTGCAAACAATGAACAAAAAAGACAGGCATATCATTAATTGCAATTATTTATGACAGCCAATCGTCAGCTAAAATTTCATGATCGTGACAGCCTTAGTTTTGTCATTACAGTCATACTGGTGTGCCACAAATAAACACAAGTAACACAAATACAAACAGTGCAAAAGATCAAAATTCTCTTCCCATAAAGTGAGTTGCAGTCAGAGGTTAGTTAGTCCGGTTCGCTGTTGAATGAGCGAACATCACCGCTTTCCGTGCACACTGCCTAGGTCATCCAGCTGCTTTAGGCTATGTTGCGGTCTCTGGCTTTGTCCTCGCTACAAGCCGAGAGGCTCTGCAGCTTCTCAGCTAATATAGATAATGTGAATGGCCTCTAATATTTATCAAATTCCAGCAGAGTCTGTCAGTCGTAGAGGAAAGCTTGAATGTAAGAAATGCTAGTATGAGACAAACGACTTGGGAAATTTGGATGTAAAACAACATTCAGCACCCTTTTTGCTCACATGCACTCACCCTAATCTCATTAAGGTTAGAAAGCTATATTGTTGATTTCTGTTTGCCCAGTAAAGATTTACTTCAGTTTTTAAATATGGTTATTTTTAAAAGTGAAGGGACATCCCAGAATCATACACCATTATTAATCTACAAAAATAGGTGTAATTAAGCATCCAAAATTTTTTTTTTGTTTGACCGAATCACCCACTACTACTAGGGATGTGCAAACATAGAATTTCTGGGCTGTGACAATAAGTGATAATATGCCTTCTTGGTCCTGGTACTGATACATATAATTGCCAATTATTATTTGTTTTTTTTACATTTTCTTCCACTCGTGGGCAGTGGTGTTTTTCACTATGCTGTCTATTTGAGTGAAGAATGAAAATGCCCAGCATTAGTGGCTGCATATGCATCAGCACATGCATGAGCTGTAAATAAGATGCTAAATTGCATTTGAAATGACCTGCTGCATTTTAAATATTGTCTGCCTAAGCTTTGTGAGATCATGAGCTCAATTTCTGGTGATAATAATAAAAATAAACTTTATTTGTACAACACCTTTCATGCATTAAAATGCAGCTCAAAGTGCTTTGCCATGACGAAGGTGGATAAAAGCCAGCATGAGAAGAAACAGTAGAGAATTTAAAACTATTGAGAAAAAGAAGGACAATAAAAATGTGAAACGAATTCTAACAATAAATACTTTTCAAAATGAAAAGTAATACTAGAAATAAGTTAAAAGTAAAAAAAAAAAGATTTTCAAAAAATCTAAAATAAGATAGTGATAATATTTGCTTATAAAAAATAAAACAGTGAATAAAACAGTGATAGATATAAAACTAGAGAAAATCTAAAATAAAAAGATATATTTTAAGCTGCTGTTTTTATTTTCTAAATTAAGATGCTTGTCGGAAGGAGTTCCACAGTTTGGAAGCATGCCACACCATTCCTATTGTGTTTTGTTCTTGAAACAGAAAGTAATCCTGTGTTTAATGATCTTAGACATTGTTGTGGTGCATATTAAGTTAGACAGTCTGATATATAAAAGATGCTAGACCATTAATGGCTTTAAAAACAAATAAAACCTTCAGCGGTAGTCTGTACTGAACAGTTCAGTGCTGCAGTTCATTCTTTTGTGTTTGAGTAAGAATTCATGCTGCATTCTGTACAGGCTGTAGTTTATCTATACTCTTTCTGGATAAGTCAGTGAACAGTGCATTGCAGTAATCTAAACGTGAGAAATCAAAAGCAACTTCTCAGTATCATGCAGTGTGAGATGAGGCCTGACCTTAGCAGTGCTTTGAAGATGAAAAAATGCTATTTTGGTTACACTAGTGAGACTTAAGTGTGAGACTTAAAATTTAGGTCAGGTTTTGCACTTCAGATTTAACTTCCTAGTTTATCAATAATTTTTGCTCTGTGTGCAATAGATCCCATACGTAGACCTTCAGTTTTGTCCTCATTAACATCCGAGAACTTGCTGTTCATCCAGAGCCACAGCTGTACGCGCTACAGTTACCCATGCCTGACGGACCGAAAGAGCAGAATAAAATATCACTGCTCTGGAAAGCTTTGAGAAGCTGAGGTTCATAATACATACACTATATGGACAAAAGTATGTGGACACCTGGCCATTACACCTATGTGAGCTTTTTGAACATCCCATTCCAAAACAATGGGCATTAATATGAAGTTGCCTCTCTGTGGTTGTAATAGTCTTCACTGTTCTGAGAAGGCTTTACACAAGATTTCAAAGTGTGTCTGTAGGAATTTCTATCCATTCAGTCAACCCATTCAAATCCCAGGCTTATTACATACCGAGTCTTATTTTTCAGTACAAACAAGGGCTTCAGTGCTATCTGACTGAAATATTCTTAGGTAATAGAAATGTGTAAGAAAATGTTGACCATTTAAAGGGTTAAAAAGACCATTTGTGAGGTCAAGTCACTGATGTGTTAGTCTCTGAAGGTGGTATGGCTATATGCTTGATTTTAACAATGTTAGCAATGAGTGTGACTGAAACATGCTTTTGGCCGTATAGTGTATTTTTATGAAATGTGACAATGTTTTTACTATATATTGTGATATTATATTTACGCCATATCACCCATGATTGGTTGTCAATCATTTGCATAAAGTCATAACTAACTTGCTTTTGTGTGAAATTAGGTGGGTTGGTTGCCACGTTACAGCAAGAAGCCCCTTCTGACCTCCTATGTGAAATTTTCTTTCTAGACAGCCCACTGCAGCTCTTTTCTCAACAAATCTTGGATCTACACACACTTGGTCTGCTGGCTTTGATTAGAAGTCAGAGCGAGAATTTGACATTTGAAACTCACAAATCTGGAACATTCATGGACGAGAATATATTAAATTAACATTTTCATGCTATCACATATTTACCACTGACAGTGCTTACTACTGAAAGGCCACATCGTTGTTAGTAACTGTTTAGTCCCAACTGCCAGTCTAGCTCGCCTCACAGTCGCCAAAATGTGCATGTGTGCTTTTGTTTTATGTATTGCGAATTGCACAAGTGTAGACAACAGTTCCAAAGAGTAAATATGCAGGCACAAGCATTAGCTGGCAAGACATTTGGCTGCAAATACAAGGAAAAGCTAAATTAGTACACCTTTAAAATCTCACTGTTTAGCATTATAGTGTTAGTACATTCCATGTGCTCAGGCAAAATTGTATTTCTGACAGTTATGCCAATGATTTATTGACTGTAAATCTCTTGAGTTCTGTAAATCTTGGACGAAAACCAAGTAAGCTTATCAGAGGAAAGGTGAAGCTGTAGGGAATAGAGGTGTAACGATTTACAAAATCCATTAATATTTCCTTTTGATATAGCAGAAATAAGGAGTACCTGAAAATGTGCCTTATGTGAAAACCCTATAATATGTAATATAATAATATTATAGTAATGTTTTGACAATTGTATGATATTATAGTAACCTATAATACTTGCCTAGTTTCCTGTACTAAACTATTGCAGTTTACGAGAACTATCTATTCGGTCTATTTGTAGTTTGTTAAAGCAGTCAACAGTATATAGTCATTTGACAAAATAAGAAAAAAAACAACATAAAATGTCTCAGTAAGGTGTTTGGCCACCACAGGCTGACAGAACAGCTTCAAAGTGTCTTGGCATAGATTGTGCAAGTCTCCGGAAGTGTAGTGGAGCACCATTGTTCAAAAAGTTGGTGTTTTGATGATGGTGGTAAAAAGTGCTAACACACTGGTCCAAAATCTCCAATGTTCAGCTGTGTTGAGATCTGGTGAACGCAAAGGTCATAGCTTATGATTTACATCAGTTTATTATTCATTAAACGATTCATTGACCCCTTGTGCCCTGCGGATAGGGGTAGTGTCTTCCTGGAAGAGACCGCTCCCATCAGAACAGAAGGGTTTCATCATAGGACGTTCAGTTGAAAGAACTTTGCATTTGTATTGATTTGCAGTGACAAGTGGATCACAATCGTGCTAGAAAATGTCTTCAGGAGATAACATTCTCTTGGTCCAGATGCACTTGCCCACTTATGGAGAATTTGGTGAGGATGACTCATTTGACCGTTTTCTCCACATCTCTGTAGATCAGTATCTATGGTTTTTGCACCACTGAACTCTCAGTTGTGCATTCATATTTGTAATGAGGGGTTTATGCACTGCAACTATACAAAAATATCCCTCTCTGTGTAGTTGTGGATGCACTGTTCATGCTTACCGTCTGATCACGTTGATTGACTAATGCACACGCATCATGCTGAATTTATACACTTTTGAGGTGTGTGCTTTCACATTGCATGTTCGAATGTGAGGTAAAGAGTTTAACATTTTAGAACACCTCACGTAATATAAGTAGTAAAATGAGTAATTAAAATGAGTAATTTATTGCTCCAGTCTGTTCATAAATGCTCACGTGTATTGAATCTAAAATCGTTTAATATGTCTCGAACAATACACTAAATTAAATACACTAAACAATTTTAGAAAAACAATATTTAAAACTGCTATTTCTTAATATTTTGAATATATTTTACATATTTTATACTTTCAAAGACCAGGCAGGTTTTGCCTAAATAATGATTTGACAGTTTTCTTTTCCAAATGATTGTTAAAAACACATATTGACACTTATTTCTGTGCGCTCTGGCTTCTTTGGCAATAGAAATGCTGCAAAACTACTTGGGAAAAAAAGTTACATTAGCTTCCTTTCAAAGTTAAGAATGTTCTCCTATAAAATGACTGTTTTAGAGATACAAGTTTCGTTTTCTCCTACCTGGTGGAAACAGGCTTTCAAGTTGCACCTGGGTTCATTTGCATGGATGTTCGAATATATAGTAGATATCCCAGTAAACTGGCCACCCCAACCGGCGCAAAGTGTCAGCAGACTGTTGGCAATTAGTGCATCTCTTAGTAAAGCTGCTCCTTAACCTTTAAATTATGTTCTAAACTAAATGTTTCCTTCTTGCCTCTAAGTCATTTTTTGATGTGACTCAGGAGAGTGGTGGGCATGTTCAACAGTGATCAATACAGAATCAGAATCAGAATCAAGCTTTATCGGCCAGGTATGCTTACACATACAAGGAATTTGGTTTTGGTTACAGGAGCTCACAGTCCACAGTATCAGACAAACATTTACATGTAGTGAATAAAATTAAATAAAATAAAT
>JAILXH010188168.1:10732-24010 GCA_023558415.1 Piaractus mesopotamicus | reverse complement strand
ACACACACACACACACACACACACACACACAGGCATACCTGTAACCCTTGTTATTTCTGACTTCTGGTGAAACTGAGGGTGTTACCCTACTAGAATTGCAATTTTTTCATTTTGGATAATCTAATTGTGCACACATCCGCACTGTAACTAAATTGGCAATATTAAGCAAAGTGCTTCAATTACAAATATCTTATTTTAAAGCTTTCATTGTCAGCACTGGTATCGCAAAAAGCAAAAGCGGTATCATGCCATCTCTGTTTTTCATTTCTTCTTGTATCCCTCCATTTCCTCAATCACTGCCGTTTGTGCCATCATCGGTCTGTCCATCTCTCCAGCCAGCATCCTTCCATTTTCTTTCCCATTTCCCAAATTCAAAAAGCTGATATTTGCGGACATGCGCGGGCACTCAGATAAGCATTCTCTTTGGCTTTATCTTTAGCACGCCATCAAATATGGCAGCATCTTCCCATATGCCACTGTTCCTTCCTGATAAACCGCGGTTTTTATTTCACACACACGCACGTGGCAGCCGGGAGCACCAGATATGATTTTTTATTGTTATGCTGTGAATTTTATGAGCAGGGATAGTGCAGCTGTGGACACGCTCAGTCGATCTTGCTCAGGCCTGTCCCACAGTCCCTGGATGTAAATTGATATAGTCCCGGGCTGCCCTCACGTTGGCTGGGATATTGGAGAAGTGAGGGGGGGCCGGGGAGGAGCCACAGGCGACAGGCTGTCTGGACAGCCCCATTTCAGCCTGTTCCCCAGTGATTCAGAGACACTCCTCACACACACACACACACACAGACTTGCTTTTGTATGCGGTCAGGGCATCAGGTCTCATTTGTATTATATAAATGTAACTGCTTATACACCGACTGGCCACTTCACTAAGTTACCCTCCTCGTATCTACACTCTTGGTCCATTTTATCAGCTACACTTGCCGTACAGGTGTGCATTGTAGTTCTACAGTTACAGACTGTAGTCCATCTATTTCTGTGCATACTTTGTTAGCCCTCCTTTACCCTGTTCTTCAGTGGTCAGGACACCCGCATGACCACCACAGAGCAGGTATTATTTGGATGTTGGATCATTCTCAGCAACAGTGTGTTGCGCTGGTACGAGTGTATCAGACACAGCAGTGCTGCTGGACTTCTTAAACACCTCAGTGTCACTGCTGGACTGATAGTAGTCCACCAACCAAAAATATCCAGCTAGCAGCGTCCTGTGGGCAGCATCCTGTGACCACTGATGAAGCACTAGAGGATGACCAACACAAACTGTGTCGTCTCTGACTTTACATCTACAAGGTGGACCAACAAGGCAAGGGAGGGATGTCTGACAGGGTGGACAGGATAAATCACACTGGCGCCCATGGTACAATGGGGCCCCCTAAAAACCGTTATCGGCCCCTCATATAGATACTGACACTCCCCTAACTCACATAAAGATTACATTTCTCAACAGCATTCTTAACAACAAGTGGGTGAGTGGCATGCCTCAACTTGCTTGGAGACATAACAATAACGAATAAAGAAGCAAATTACATAGTAATTTTTTATTTATTGAAAGTAATTTTCATATCCAGGCCCTTTTTTCTGCTTTAGTTACAGCCCATAAACACTCACACAAACACACAGACACACACATATACATGCACATATTCAATCCACCAATATCTTAATCACAGGCTACACAGCAACGTCATGTAGCACTGCATGCAAATGTATTTTCAGTTAACCCTAAAAAAACTAGGATCTCTGAGCACTCAACAGTTTGATTATGATTACAATTCTTTGTGCAATGATTTGATGCATTTCACAAATTCCAGCCTGATTTGATGGTTTTTTTAGACTTATTTTAATACACTGCATGCACAATGTGCCTGGAGGGCTCTGGGGTGGCCATTCCATTGTTCTCAGAACACCAGCTTTTTCTTTGTATACTAAGTACATCATGGTCTTCTTGCCTTGACAGCATACATACTGCCTTCTTTTTAAATCCAGGGATTTCAAATTTAGACTCATAAGTCTAACAAAAAATCTCCACATCTGCAGTTTTTAGCGTTATAATGCAAATCTTCTTTTTTTGTCTGTTTCATTTTCTCAGTAAGGACTTCTTGACAGCTGCACATGCTTTCAGACTCATAGTGCTGAGTTGTCTTCTCACAGTGAAAGGATGGACAGAAACACCTGTGGATTTCTTCAGATCAGAAGCAAAAGTGGAGCTTGATTTTATCCTGTCTCTCTAAGATAAAAGCTTTAAGTACTCTTTATCTGATGGGGACAGTTTTGGTGGTCTACTAGGTTTTCTATGGTTGTTAGGAGAAATTGAACGAACTAGAAATTGAACGAACGAAAGGGTGGTCTCTGACTCACAGTACTGGATGTGCGCGAGGCATAAACACATATACACACAGTCATATGACGCACAATAAGATGTCTTCATCAAGTTCACTGTGTGCTTGTAAGCACAGAAAAGAACAAATCCATTTGACGTGTATTATCTTTCTTAGTAGCTGCCATGAGTGACACCTGGAGAAATGTCTCGGTGTTTGGTATTGTTTCGCTGTGTCGCATTCTCTCTAGCACCTGCTTAATCCACACAAGCACAACTCCATATGCTTCATAATCCCCCCACTCTCCTCTTAGCATCAGTCCCTCTCTCTCTCTATTTTTCTGTTGTCTATGAGGGAAGTGACCCAAATACCCCACGATTTGACCAGCTGTTCAATCTCAAACACACACCCTCATCCCTCACCCTAAACCCACCCTCCCATACTGAAACTGACAGATTCTCAAACACAACATATGCACACAGACACGGATGTGAACTCACACATGTACACACAGTTGATACCTTCAAGGAGTGTCATCATTCTCTGGGCTGGATTCAGGAACAAGCGAAGGGTGCTTGTGTTTGAAATTGTTTGCGATGTTTGTGCTGAAATCGCTATGTGCACACACTTCAGAGCAAAAGCAATGCAAATACTCGGCACAGCCGTTTAGAATGTGCAGTACGTCAACAGCCATTTGTCATTGATAGTGTTTATGTCGATGCCTTTTTATGACTTTGACTTATGTTCTGTTACATTAAGCTCCACATTTCAGTGAACACCATTTTGCTCAGATGGGAGATGTCTTAGAGTCGCTCTGGCCCATTTCTCTTAATCTCCCTAGAAGTGCTTTCATACTGCACAGTGACTGGTGGATCCTAGGCGGTATAGGCAGATTAATCTAGCTGTTTGGTCCAGTTGTGACTGGGCATAATTGGTTTGAATCTGTTTGGATATGTTATTTTAACAAGAATATTATCCATGTCGATACAAAATCTTGTATCTCCATTTTTGTCATTTTTTAATAATTTGAAAATGCCAGCTGCCCTTTACATGGCAAAATGCCATGACGAATGGACCAATAGAATGGTCCAAAATGCGATGATATGCTGTGTGTGGCATCAAAGGGATATTGATTGCTTTTAGGTATTAATTCAAGCTTTTTTCTCTCTCCTTTCCCCAGGGTAACCAGACTGGTCTACAGTGAGCAAACACTAGACTCCTTTGCAACGGAACAGCAGTCCATATATTCTGGGATCACTGAAGAAGCTGAGCAGAGGAGGAGGGTGGTGCTTCCTAGAAAAGAGGGCGCAAGGAAGCTACGGGCATCATGGCTCATGAAGGTGTGGCCGAGCTTCGTGACTTGCTCTTCCTTCTTCTGCTATGTCTCACACTATTGGTTGAGGTGCTGGAATGTGCTGCAGCTGCCTCACAGGGACTGGATGGTGAGGGGGATGTTGTGTGCCCCTCTGTGTGTCGCTGTGATGAAGACTTCATCTATTGTAATGACCGTGGGCTCAGTGCCATCCCGCCACTGCCCCCATCCGCCACTGTTCTTTATCTTCAAAATAATCACATAGATAATGCAGGACTGCCCACCTCCTTGGAGCACCTCACCACAGTGCGGGTTATATATCTCTATGATAATGAGCTGGATGATTTTCCCATGCACCTACCACCATCATTACGGGAGCTACATCTCCAGGACAACAACATCCGGGTGTTGCCCCGGGCTGCATTAGCTAGGCTGCCTCAACTTGAGAAGTTGCACTTGGATGACAATTCGGTGTCCACAGTTAGTATAGAAGACCAGGCCTTTGCTGACAACCCTCGCCTTCGTCTGCTCTTCCTCTCCCGAAACCACCTCTCCAGCATACCGTCTGGCCTTCCAGCCTCGCTGGAGGAGCTCCGCTTAGATGACAACCGGATCTCGACGATTCCTACACACGCCTTCCGTGGCTTGTCTTCTCTTCGCCGTCTTGTCTTAGATGGTAACCTTCTGGCCAATCAGCGCATTGCTGATGACACCTTCTCACGCCTCTCCAACCTGACAGAGCTCTCACTGGTGCGGAACTCCCTTCAGACTCCGCCTCTCAATTTACCTAGTGCACACCTGCAAAGACTCTCTCTTCAGGACAATGCCTTGATCCACATGCCTCGAGGCTCCCTAGACGGAATGCGTAGACTTCAAAGGCTGGATCTTTCTGGGAACAACCTGACTACACTTCCTAGAGGTTTATTTCGAGACTTGGAGAGTCTGGGGCAGCTGCTTGTGCGTGGTAACCCTTGGCACTGTGGATGCAATCTACGCTGGTTGTATGACTGGCTGGAAGCCAAAGGGAACACCATCACAGTCCGAGGACTCACTTGCCAGTCACCAGAGCGTGTGCGTGACATAGCATTAAGGGATCTTACCAGCCAAATGGACGACTGTGAATTAGCAGCTGCGGGAGGTGGAGGAGTAGCTGGTGTGGGCTCAGCAGGTGCGGGAAGTGCTGGTAGCAACAGGATGGGTGGAACAGGTGTAGCAGCCAGCTCCACCACTCTTTCCCCCCCACAAGGCTCCCTGTTCACCCTGCGGTCCAAGCGACCAGGTTTGGGGCTTCCAGATACAGGAATGGACTACACACTTGGCAGCAGTGGTGTAGGAAAGAACTTGGCCCTGAATGTGAAACCTCTGTCCCATGACAGCATCAGGGTTACGTGGAGTGTGGCACAACCATCTTCTTCCTTCAGGCTCAGCTGGCTCCGTTTAGGGACTAGTGCTGCCATGGGCTCCATCACAGAGACACTGGTGAGGGGCGACCGCAGAGAGTATCTTCTTACTGCCCTCCAGCCAGCGTCTAGCTACATCATCTGCATGGTGCCGCTAGTCTCTGGCAGCGGGAGCAAAGGCAGCATGTCCAGCGGCGACACAGATTCAGATGAGGCTCCAGTGTGTGCCAAGGCGGAGACATCCGATCCCAGCCTGTCTGAAGTGGACCAGGGAGAGGATAAAGGCTCAGAGCAGATCACTTCGCTCCCACTTGCTGGGATAATTGGTGGAGCCACCGCCATAGTCTCCCTCGCATTTATCTTTGGCATATTCTGTTGGTATGGGCATCGTGCAGGACGTATGTCCGCTAGGGACCACTACAACCGCAGTAGCTCACGCAAGAGCAAGCATTATGATGACTACATTGAATCAGGCACTAAGAAGGACACTACTATCCTGGAGATCCGTGGACCTGGGTTCCAGATGACACCGATGGCGGCCAGAGAGCCCCTACAGCCCAAGCCAATCCGAGAAGATTATATCATACATACAATTTTCCCCTCCAATGGCACAGGTGTATACAAACCACCCAGTCAAATGACCAACTCGGGCTATGGCACAAACCGCGGCTACAGAGAAGGAGGTATCCCAGATATAGATTACTCCTACACGTGATAGGCCTAAATTAGCAAACACTGTTAGGAATCATGTACTGGATAGATGCACAGTTTTTTAATCAGTGTGGGGTCCACAGCACCCCTTTGTGCCTTCTGGTCTCCATTCCAACCTAGCCTGCTGTTCATGGCACCGAGGAAGCTCTTAATTGGCCCAGATGCCTGCTAGGAAACAGCTTTCTGTGCCTGGTGCCAAGAGGCAGCCACACCATTTCAGGTGGTTATACCAACTGCTATTTTCACTCCCCCCAGTGTAACCTGGTGTGTCCTCGGCATCACTGCTTTATCCCTGGCTTCCTCAGCGAGGCAGATTCAAGGGCAGCACACAATGTATTTAACACACAGAGTTTCCTTTTATTTTGAGCTCAGATCATATAAAATCTTGATAAGTGGCACTTCTTGGAAAAAAAAAAACTAAAACAAACATGACCTGGATGTAAACCTTCAACTACAACTACAACCTTCAACTACAACTTGTGGCTCTGATTATTAGCTGCCTAAAAGCTGCACACCTGACTTGAATTTGTGGATGCCTAGTTTGAGGAATCCATTGTTGGCCAGGGGGTCTGAAAAGAGAACAGAGCAACAATGTGGATAAGGATTGCCTGGAGACTTACTGTTGCAGAGGGAATCTGAGGTTGTCTTGGCAGTGCTATTGTTCTGGGAAGAATGGGTCCGGGAAGAAGACTTAGGATGACATTTCGGACCCAGTTTTTACAAGAGACCAATGACCTTGGACTTTGGAGATCTGGTGTTCCCTTTATTATGGGATTAGGAATATTTGGAGTTACAAACATTGGCCATGAATGGTGATGCGTCACTAGTTTTAAACGCCTCAAAAAATGATCTTGAAATGCCAGCAAGTTGCCTGACTGAAAAAATGTAGCATAGTGCAGAAAGCATTATGCTGTCTGGATCTTTTTAATATGGACCTAATGAGGGAGTGTGGTCACTGGACACGGTTCAATTAGACTGACTGACTCTTTCACACTGAAAATTGCAACACTGCGCTATTATATATATATTGAATACAGGCAAGATGTGTAGATACTTGGATACAACACACATCAGACTTTTTGGACTTGTGAAAGTAAAAATAACATATTCTGTGTTCCAGACTTGTTATGTTTTCTTTTCTTGTTTGTTAGTTTATTTATCCCATGTTGCTGTCTTTTTATTGGTTTACATTTGTTCTATGTTTTAAATGAATTTGTTTAGGTACAACTGAGTCAGTCCTGCTGCTGGTGACATTAAAACACTGTGGTTTTGCCTAGTCCCGTAACTTATGTAACGATGTAAAGGGTTATTTTGCGTCAAATGGGTTGTCATTACTTCAATATGAGCCCTCCCCAGACCTTCCTACCATCCCACCAGTTGAACCCAGATTGTATTAGTGTGATTCCTTGCAAAGAGACAGGAAGCAGAAGTGACACCATCCATGCAAAAGTAAAAAAAGAAGCCACCCCAAGTCACGGCATATGTATGTAGCCCAATCTCCTGAGCTGAGGTAAGTTTTGCTGTGTACCTTGCCGAGTTTGAAGTTAGGAACTGGTGCAGGGACAGTGATTCTAACTCAGTTCAAATGAATACTTTCAACCAATAGACTCCTTTGCCAGTTCCTGAAAATGCAGTCTATTCATTGTCCTTTGAACATGACAAGTGGGCAGGAGTAATCGAAGCTAATGCACCCAACATTACATTTGATAATTAATATTCCTAACACTGTAGTAGCTGAGGCTGCAGCACAATCTCCGGCTAGCCAACTTCAGTCTTTAGCTATAGCTGTGAGGGAAAGATTATGGAGAGCAGAAAACCAAACCATAACACTGTGGACCAGCACTGTGTATGAGTGAGGAGAGGGCTTCTGAATGGTGCATGCATTGCAAAGACATGTATTTGTTTATGTTTTTCTATATTATTCATTGGTGTAGGGAAGTAAACAGTTCAAGGAGGGCGGGGTCTTATATATTCCTATTAGGCTGTGTTCAGGCATTAATAGGCCGTGAGGAGTGTAGAAAGTTCTAGAGAGGGAGAGAGATTACACACGGAAGATGTGTGTTATGAACCGTAGCAGTAGTCTAAGTTGAAATGAAGCATTAGGCCTCTGTGGCATGTGGTGGTCATTCATGCATACAATTGTTTGTCACCCCCTACGTGTCTGCCTCTACATTAATACTCTTAATCCCTCTTCTCCCTCTTAATATTTTTTATTTGCTCTCCTTCCTTCTCCCCCAGCCTCTTCTTCAGAGCTTTAATCAAGCCTAAAATTCCGATCCAAAGGCAAATATAGCCCAAAAACTTTTTGCCCGAGTCTGACCAGACCCAAACCACATCATCAGGTTTCGTCATCAAGAGTCCGAAACTGGCCCGAGCCCCAGTGAGCACAAATAAATTGTTTCTTGCAGTTATTTGTATGACAACTATTTGTCAGCTAAAGTTTTATCATTATGACAGGCCTAATTGAACGTTAAATTCAAACCTGATGCGAGACCGACACGAACTTGGGAAATGACGTCCAGACTCGACCAAACATGATGTAAGAGGTTTGGTCCCATTGGGTTCGGACAAATATTTCAAGCTCTACTCTCCTTCTGTCCTTGCCTCCCCTTTATCATCCTTCCTCTCCTCTGCCTCTCTCTCCTCTCCTCCACTTACCTCTCCTCATTGTTTCTTCTCTCTTCTATCTCCTTTCACTTTCTCTACCCTCCACTCCCCAAACAACTGTTTGCTACTCCTCAGATGGAAGCAAATTGAGCTTGCCTGTCAGTTTTGTCTGGCTTGCTTTTGTGATTGTGTTTGACAGTACAACTTACTGAAACGGCAGTCCTTTTTTTTGCCTCCCCTCCTGAGTGCAAATCAAACATGGGCCTTGAATTTTTACTGACATGATCTGGCTATTTCGAGTCCATGTTACTGTTCTTTTTTTGCTGGTGTGTTTAATGTCTGCTTACTAAAGCATTCAGATCAGCTGTCAAGCGTTTCTGTGGTATCTGCAACTGCTAATAGCAGCTGGATGCCCGTGCCTGCTCTCGCAAAGAAAAAGAAGCCCTTGTTTAACAAAAGACTGCTCGAGATTTTTAATGATTACTGTAATAAAAATCCACTTGGCCCTGCTGGAGCACAAAAGGAGGAAAATTGCAACCTTGTCTTGGCAGTATCACAGGTGAGAGTGGTACCTAAAGCAGAGGCTTCAGTTCTGACTGTAATCCTTATCGCAGAGGGTCCAGCTTGCACATGAAAAAAATGCGCTTGCATGTTCCGTCTTTCATTCCTCGCCCATGCGCAACTTTCTCACATTTGAAAAGTCTCTTTGATGTATTATCGTCATTTTCCTTTTGACTTTGCAGAATGTGGGACAAGGTTGTGTGCATGTGTGTGTTTGTGAATGCCTGTGAGGACACACATATGTCGGAGTCCATGTGCTGTCGAGGAATTTGAGCTGATTACAATAACTGTAATTCACTGCTTAATGTGGCCGAAACGAGTTTATAGTTTAATCCATGAAATCATGAATTGAATCTACATAGCTAAATCAGACTTGACAGTTATCGTAACCACTTGCATATTTAGCTGATACTGGCCCTGTTTACACTTGACATTAACATCCAAACACCGTGATCTGATTGGTTGATTGGATTGCCAGTAAAGTAACAGCACATTTACTTGCCCTTTGCAAAAACAGATTCTGCATCCAGATGTTGACTGGAACTCAGATACAGGACGCATTGTAAACAGGGCCACTCTTACCCATAGCATCTTACAATGGTAGGTGAATGTAACGTTATGAGTCTTGTCCAAGGACTCTTATTAGTATAGCATTGGTGTTTCTACCCAAACAAGTAACAAATCAAACGTTTGATCCTCCGTGTGCTGGACGATGATATCCACTCCATCTGCTTCAGAAAGTGATTTATTCACAAAAGAATCTTTTAAAAGAACAGAATTGTTTATTCACTAGTGACAACGCAAGCGTCGGTGTGTGCATAGGCTAAAAATAAAGTGCAGAATCACCAGTTGTACTTACTGGCTGTAGTTTTCAAAATTGAATAACAATTCATACACAGGTCTGATTACAATGTGTGCTCGACTACTTTGCGTATATAGTCAACATCCAGGTACATCCAGGACGATGCCAAATGAAAACAGGACCACTGTTACCCAGAGCGAGCTATAATGGAGTGCAATTGTGATGTTAGGAGTGCTGCCCAGTCTTGCAGTGGCATTCCTACCTGAATGGGGAATGGAACATTGTGTGGGATGATGATGATGTTATCCACTGTTATTCATTTCAGCAAGTGATTTGTTTGCAAAAGAATCGCCTGTTCAGTAGTGTCTGCACAAGCGTCAGTGCATGCTCAAGCTAAAAATAGGGTGCCGAATCATCAGTATTAACTGCTGGCTGTGATTTTCATTGGCAAACAATATATCGGCTGCCGATCTATCGCGCAGCCCTAGTTTAGAGCATATGGGGGCACTCATTTTCCCCCTAGGTTTTTATTTTTTTTTTTCTGCTGTCTTCTTTTTGAAACCATCTGCAGATTCTGCACCTATTGCCGCCTTGGACCAGCAGTTGTTCCACCTGCAGCCCATTAACGCAGATGTCTCCATACACACAAACACACGCACACACACACACACACACACCTAGGCACTGCTGTGCTATCTCACCCCTGAGACAAAGCTCTCACATCCACACTCTCCAAAAATAACACCATTTTCCTTGTTCCCTCCTCACGAAATAATGTCACTGTCACATTGCTCTCGCAAACAGGTTCACCTGAGGTCTGTATTTTGCCTCCTGCCTCTCCCTGTCCTTTTCTTGTTCTTTATTCCTCTCTATCTCTCTCTGTGTGTCTTTCTCTGTCACTCTCCCCCTCTCTCTACCTTTCCAGAACATTCCCTCAGGTGATGCCATTGCTCCTCTCTGATCATCATTGCTTCGGAGCTATATTCATTATAGTCTTCCAGCCTCGTGAAGGGAGATATATAGCTCTTTTTGTTCGGTCTAAGGGATGCATTTTGCCTCTAATATCATTGCACTGATAGAGATTACAGCAGTTATTTTGGGGGGTGCAGTTCAGAGAACCCTCATATCACACACTTCAAGGCCTGGTACCAATTCACACTGGTATACAAGCACTTTACAGCCACTAGAGCCAATCTAGTTGTAATGCAACCATCTCGGATCTACCGGCTTGGCTTCTAGCCTGTATCAGCAAGCAGCTTTAATGATGCTAAAACATGCTCCTATGGTATATGCCCCGTTCCATCATGTCCGTACAGCTGCTGCTCAGTCAAAACAGCTGCAGTGAAACATAACCACTTTGCACTTGTGCTCTTGTGCAGTCAGCCCAACGTTATCTTTTCCCTTATTACGTACAAGAACATTAAAACTGCAATCTCAGCATCGTTAGCTGCAGACATAACAAAACCATAATCATTAAAGAACTTAGAACTACATCCATTACTCGGGAAACAGATGTTTTTCTCCCAAACAAAATACATGCTGTTCTTTCACACCTTATACTCAGTGGTCACTTTATCGGAAGCACCTACCTACCTTAGAAGTAGATTCATCTTATGTGTGTATTGCTATGCCTGGCTCACACTACAGTATAATCGGGCCACCTTTGAGACTGATTTGCCTTTCCCAACAATTGCGGAATGTAAGGAGAGGAATGAAATGAGGAGGGTAGCCAAGGAGTCACCAGAATCTCCAAAATTGAGGTGGTCAGAAAGGTACTTCATGCTAGGATGGCACTGGCCACCCCAATTATGGTAAGTGAAACAGTCAGCCATCATCAGTAAAGCGTCAGTTATGCTTTATGGTGAAAATCTGCATTCGGAGTGGTTACCAGTCAGTTTTATGAGTCTGATGACGCTGCATTTAATAATTAGCGCATCTTGCTGTGATAGACTAATTTGCTCAGCAAACAGACAAGTGAACATGCACTGCTGGGTCCCAGCAGTGCTGCTCCGCGAGCTACATTATGAAGCATGGTGCGTTTAATTTACTTGATTCATATACAGCATTTCCTCATTAATGACTAAAATACATTGCATCAACACAGTTTTGTCTCTCAGTTTATTTTTGGCAGTCGTATTGATGTAATGTTTTGTTCATGTGGAAATAATGGACAGATTTAGTTCAGTACAGAGGAAAACCAAGATTACTTTTTATGTCATTTCAGTACAGTAACACTGTTTTTTCCCCTGGCTGTGTGCCACCCCGATATCATCTCTGGGTCTTATCCACCCACCCCATTCTAAAAGTTCCAGCAGCACCCCTGGTTGAAATGGAGTCACTACAATGGAAGAGCGTGAAATGCAATGTAAACATTACAAAAAGCTTAATTTGTGTCAGGATTGTACTCAGTGCACAGCTATGTTGCTTTCCTCTGTGCAGTACTTCAAAGAAGCTTAAATCAACATAGTAGATATTTTACTTTTCATTTAGGAATGTTTATCGCATTTCATTCTTTAAATGGAATCTCATACGTGCATTGCACTATGATTGCATTTCAGTGAGACTTACAAAGTCTGAGACAATTGGAGAAAACACTTTTATTTTGAATTCCTTTCTTATTTCATGGACATGTTTTAATTGCTTATTCTATTATCAGTATAACATTTTGAATGAGAAGTAGAATCTTTAAAACGTTTAAATGAATTTGAGAATTTCATTACTTGATATGTCCTTCTTCTCTTGCTTTAACGACAGCGTGCACTCGAGTTGGCACAGACTCCTCAAGTTTGTGCAAAAGCTTCTGATGAGTAGATCAAATTTAGCTGAGAGTCGTCTGAACTCACGTTTCACTGGAAGAGATTAGACTAAAAATATGACTTTTTGTACAAAGGCCTCAACATGGGTCACAAATTTGCTTAAATTTGAACGGTGATCTAGAAATAGTGCAGAATCTTGAATATTTTTTCTTCATTTTACTTGTTACAACTTTTGTTTGTTTAAATGTTTAAAAAATGTTTTGTTTATTTCCAGGTTTAAATAAAAAAAATCCAAGATTTTCTATGTACTCTCAGACTTTCAGACAGCACTCTGAATGTTTGAAGTACTGCACGGTAGAGAGCAATATAGCTGTGTACTGACTACATTTCAAAGCTGATTGTACTTCAGTTCTGACATGAATTCAGCATTTTGTTTTTTTAAATGTCAAAACGCCATGTATAGTTTTTTCAGTAAAGAGGTCAAGCGATGTGAAAACAATGTCGATGTTTTCCTTTACGTTTTGGCCCAAATTCCACATATCACTATGGAAAAGTTGTCATGTGTGCTTTGCAGTTCACGTTTGTTTCCACTGCAGTGAGTGCATTTCAATTTGCATAACTTCCTCTTCGTAAAGATTTCTAGATTTCAGGCTGATTACCTTCCCAAATTATCCAGTGGTGTGGGGTGCGTGTAGTCCAATCTTATCCTACTGTGATAATGCTAATTTTCGCTAGCACTGCCACAAGAATTGCTGTTACATTAGCGCCAAGCAATGGCAGGTTTTTTGGT
>JAILXH010188154.1:27981-50407 GCA_023558415.1 Piaractus mesopotamicus | reverse complement strand
CACACACACACACTGAGCCCTCGGCTCACAGGCCCACTCCTCCTTTTTGAGGGCTTCCCTGCTAAGGAAGCCCACAGACTTTTCATAAAAAAATGTGAATTGATGTTGTTATATAAACCCATAATTACGCACATAATTACTAGTATATTATTATCCTTATGTAGATCATATTAAATTGTTTTCTGGTTTTATACAATAGATAGAGAAAATTATGTTCTGTAATTAAAATATGCTTAACAACTTCATATTTCAGCATAAGTGTTTCAGCAATTATCTCCATACATGCTATGTGAATTTTGATTAGTTTCACTGTAAGCGTATGTTCTGAAAGCTTGTAGCTTGTGCAGTTTTAACTGCCTCAACTCATTTTCTTCCTTGGCCTGATTTTTTTTCTGCGTCTTTTTCCGCTCTCTTGCAGGATGAATTCCATCCTTTCATCGAAGCGCTGCTGCCCCACGTGCGAGCGTTTGCCTACACCTGGTTCAACCTGCAGGCCCGCAAGAGAAAGTACTTCAAAAAGCACGAGAAGCGCATGTCCAAAGAAGAGGAGCGGGCGGTGAAGGACGAGCTACTGGCCGAGAAGGCCGAGGTCAAGCAGAAGTGGGCATCGCGGCTGCTGGCCAAGCTCCGCAAGGACATCCGGCCCGAGTTCCGTGAGGATTTCGTGCTCACTGTGACGGGGAAGAAGCCACCGTGCTGTGTGCTCTCCAACCCCGATCAGAAGGGCAAGATGAGAAGGATCGACTGCTTGCGCCAAGCGGACAAAGTGTGGCGCTTGGACCTGGTCATGGTGATTTTATTCAAAGGTATTCCGCTTGAAAGTACTGATGGCGAAAGGCTGGTTAAATCTCCACAGTGCTCGAACCCAGGGTTGTGTGTGCAGCCACATCACATAGGAGTTTCAGTAAAGGAGCTTGACCTGTACTTGGCCTACTTTGTACATGCAGGTAAGTCCCTTTTTTATGTTGACTAATTCCCTAGGCACAGTATGGTCAAAGTATACTAGTAATGCCACTATATCCGTGTGAGGGTTACACATTTTATAGACCAGATATACTATACCATAGGATTAAGGTAGTGTCATGTGGTATGTCAGTCTCATTTCATCTCTGAAAGGTTTGGCTTGGTCATACAGTTCTAGGAAAGTCCTTTAATTTGCATTATGTGCAGCTTCTTCAAACTTGAAAAAAATATTCTTTACATTCACATATCTCATTTACAAAAATGTTTCTCTAAGGAACCATCCTTTGAAAGGTTGTTCGTCGATGGCATCACTCCAAAGAACCCTTTTTGGCAGCCTTATTTTTAATCTGCCCTGTATAACATTCCCAGTCAAAACAAGACTCCACCGTCATCCCACTCATGGTCTCGTATACGGTCTTGAATCCTGTCAGCAGCAGACACCCTTAATTTAACAAGGGTTCAATAAAGTGGTAGTAGTCTGTGAAAAACATGACAATTTTGTCACATGCCTATCTCATGCTGCTCAGTCATTCCATTGAACAGCCCAGATTTGATCAACACTGACACAGACACAACTGTGGCTCTTACTGCAGAATATGCCCATCTCTATCTCTGTCTGCCCATGTACATGTTTCTCACTTTGTAAAGCACTGTCAAACAGTTGGCACTGACAGAGTAAAGTTTTGAAGAGTATTGAGAGGCAAAGGGATGAGCTTATTGTGTGCAAAAATGTATTCCTTTCACTATTTCGTGTAGATGCTTGTGTATGTTGGTTCTACTACTTTTCACATTTGTAATGGCTAATTAATATCTTAATCATAATTTGAATTAGACATAAATACATATTATTTTTCACAAATTTACAAATTTGTTGGAAAAGAGGCATATGGCAGTAACCTTATTTCTGAATACATTTCCTAGCACCTAACTCCAAGTAAGTTGACTCTTGTCGTTTTGGTTTAGCCTATGCATGAAGCTTTCAAACAGAGAAGTCCAGTGCAAATATCTAATGGAGAGACTGTTAATTGGCAAGAGGCAGCAGGGGATCTGTCTTGTACTGACAGCAACACAAACACAGGCTTTCACTTGGAAGGCAAGGAAAGCGCTTTGTTTCACCAGGCAAACTGAGCACCTTAATTACTTTCATTTCCTCCTGCTCACAAATTGTTGCTCTAAAGCCTAAGTGAGTTGGCCGCATATGCCTGTTTTATTGGTGCGAGGAAGGAAACTCATCTGCCCCCCCCAACACTTCCCAACCCAACGTTTCTGTGTGGACCCAGCTTCTACTTTGATGAGGTATTGACGAAAGTGTAAAAATTTTGTTCAACTCGTGGTCAAAGCAGATGAAATAAAACTGTAAACATGCCCCTTTAGGACTGAACACGAAAGTGATGTTTTGAACGTGGCTACACGCAGGCTGTGCTTTGGTTGTTGCAGGTCGGAAAAGGGGGAGCATGTGAATCACTTTGACTTGGTTGGAGCACAAAAGACCAGAGCCTTTGAGGGTCCTTTGTGTTAGAATCAGTACGAGCGCCACACACTGCGGCTAAAGCTCATTTCTTTACAGCCTAGCCGAATCCTCAGTTTTGATGTTCTGAAAGGCCATTCAGAAAGCTTCTGCTCCTGCTAACATCCTAATTGCTGTAGTCCTGATATTTTCTCGTAGAATGTGACTGTGAATAAGAGGTACAAGAGAACAAGAGCGAGAAAAGCGAAAAAGAGACGAGTGTTGTAGAGTGAGGAACTTGGCTAGTTTTAATGGTCTGCCTTTGCTCTCTCTTTCCCTCTCTCCCTCTCTCTGTTGCTCTCTCTCTCTCTTTCCCCCCATCCTGGGCCGCATACAGACCGATCAGGTTTCCTCCTCTGTCTTATTTAAAGCAGTGGAGCAATGCTGAAGCTGCTGCGATTAAAAGCCATCTGAAGAGACTGACCTCATGCTCAGATGGCCAAAGTGGAGGGTTTTAAGGACGCGTAGAGTCAGTAATTAAAGTTATTACCACAGCCATATTGATCCGCTAATCGACAAGGCTCAGTTTTTTTAAATGATAGTTTACTTCAGTTTTATGATGACATGCACCTCACATACTTTGTGTTTGTTACATTTGACAGTTTAAAAGCCAAAGCCTAACATTGTTGAATTGTATTCAACTAGTTTTTGCATTCGTAAAAGTTAATTTTTTTTTTATTCTCTTCATGCCTTCTCTGTAAATTCATACTTCAAACAGACCTACATTCTGATTCTGAACGGCGCGTATTGTTGATCATGTTACATCACGCTGGAGAAAGTGAGACACATTCACCCAGCTGGGGTCTGTTCTGTGGTGGGGGAGCGGGCCGCAAAGCCCGGGCTAATTTATGGCCGGCGGGCGTCAGACTCACCGGAGCACGCCACACGTGGGATAGGTCATGGCTTAAGATGTTAGGGCCATGACCCTATCTTCAAGGCATTTGACCTCTTAGATAAACAGCCACTCTCATTAGCAGCCAGTCAAGCGGAGGGCGGTGCTTTGGTTCTAGTTTGTCCTTTGACCTCTAGTTAAAACAGGTGGTTTTGTTTGGGTGCTGGAATGGAGTGCAGGCTGGCTTTAAACCTTGTAAAAAGCGGGGCAAAATAGCCTTGGACATGTAGGCTTAAGTTTCAACTGGTAACTGTTTCCTATTTTAAGAGTCTTCTTTATCGAGGTAGACAAGACTACTTATGCCACATTGTAAGCAATATGTTTGCCCAGTGTCGCTCAGTAAGACTGCGTTTATTAGGTCAGTATTATGGTATTATAAGTCCAGAATGTTGAATTCACAGACAAAAATGAGAAATATTAAAAAAAAAAGGAATGAATTTAAAAGGCGGGTATTACTTCTGCTGACTAAAGTCTTTAAAAAAGAACAAATAATTATAAAGAAAAGAAGACTTCTCAGCATAATAACATAAAGAACGCTTCTATTTTGTGCCTCTAGTCACAAATGCTTGTTATTTATCCCAAAACCCTATGAAAATATCTCAGTAGTGAAAGTTAGACGTGCTCTAGCTTGTTTATTGAACTGTATTTTCATTTGATTCGAGTCTGTTTTCACCCGGGAAAACACAATGGAAGGATACTGCTGTTTTAGAAAGATAACATGCCCCGGTCTGGACATATCTGTACATTTAGTGGGAAACTGATAGATATTTATATTGCTCTTACCTTGTCTGACCTGAGGGCTAGTCGAGATGAACTGTTTGCGTGTTGAATGACTGCAAAGACGTCTGACCCACTTCCCTCTGAGCTCTTAAAGAGATTTGCAGTGTGTGTCTTTCAAAACTAGTTAAGTTTGATGACGCATTCCTCAAGGCGCACTGAGTTCGAGTTCTGTCAGAACATAAAGTTTGTTTTAATTCTGACTGTACACCTCAGTTGCTTGATGCATGTGTTTGAATGTGGTCATTGTGAGTTAACCCAGTGAACCCTTCACTGTCAGAAGAAAAGGAGTACTGTACAACTACATTTTTGTTCATGAAGGTACGTGCAGTATAAAGGTACCCTCAACGGTACAACAATTGTCTTGATGTCCAATTGTGTACCTTAAATAAATTTAATAAAGCACACTACATTCACTTTCCCAGGGAAAAGGTGCATATTTGACCACTATGAAACTAATCTGTAAGTTTTGTAGTCATGAGAGTGAGGAGTTGAAGTTTGGGCCCACGTGTGAGCTCTTAGTTTAAAGGGTTAAGGCGCTAAACACCTTAAATTGTAATTTAAGTGAATTTAAAGATGAAAAAAGATAGATGAGCAAAAACATCATAATACTGAAAGACATTTTACACTAAAACGGTACGCAGTGTTTAGTTTTCTGAGGTTTGCAGGCAAGCTGGAATGGACATAATCCACCACCAAACAGTGGTGCCAAATTTTACAGAGGCTATGAAAACCCATGAGTGCATTTTTTAAGTTCAGTGTTTGCAAAAACTAACGCAAAGAAGAATCTTACAACTGTTAAAAATAAATTAGCAAGACAATGGCATTCTATCTGCTGCTTGTTACTGTGCAATTTATACAGTTACTATACACTGGTCGTTGTTTAGAGGCTCTCTGTAAATGGTCAAATGATATGGTGTTAAATGTTTTAGAAAAAAAAATACTGACAGTACTCAGAAATAAAGCTTAGAAAATAATTTTGTGATAAAACTTCAGATAACCATAACATGTTGTCATGTTGCCAACCCCTATATGAAAAAAATAGACAGCATTGCTAATAAGGTACCACAGTTCTTATAATGCAAAGCCACGCTGTCTATTGTCTTGTTTTCTGAACGTAGCAGGATCCACTAGTACCTCCTGGCTGCCTTTTGGCACGTATTGAGTTGCAGCCGTTTTGTGTTTCCCTTTCTTTCCACAGGCGGAGGAATAACAATAATTTGGATCTATTTAAGGCTATTGTGGGATGAACCACAGCCTTTGTTGTGGTTACTGCTGTACACATTGTGGGTAGGGACCCCCCACCCTCACTCCACTCCACTCAATTCACTCTCTCATTTTCTCCTCCCAAAATGCCACCAACCAGCACTGGTACTGCAACAACGGCCATGCCGTTGCGCTTCTCCACATGCACACACACATACACACACACATGCTCACACATTACCATTCATTACAAATGAGGTTGGTGCCCATTCATAAAAATAAATTGTCATGCTTTTGAGGTGAGCTCACAGTAAGTTGCTGTACAGTGAAAGTGCAGTGTTCACACTGCTGTTCAGATCCGCCGGCCTGGCCCGGGCCCAGTGTTAAAAGACCAGCCGATATCAAGTGATGGGATACAGTGCCTTCGCTTTTAATATCATTGCATGTGACCTCCTTTTGAACCATTTTTTGCTGCAATTTGATTGGATTAAACAAAGCAGATAAGGTTCTTGGGTGGGGAAACATTGTAAGTTCTGTTGAGCAGTGCATGCCTTCAGAGGGTAAATTTCTCATAAACCTGATTGCATAGCAAATTCATGTAATCCGTTTAATGTCTATTGTCAGTGCCAATCTCTCTCTGCAGATTTGGACCATATTCTCTTCTCTAGTCTTAGGGCTTTATGCATCTACAGTCACAAGACCAAAAAAAAAAAAACTGCTGAGTTTTTTTTATATCGTTTTTAAACCACTTTTTTGACTACACACACGCACATGTTTTTATGCAGTGTTGGGACATGGGTTCATACATATTGTTCCTGTCAGATCAAAACCTTTCATATCCAAAAAAGGAACTTTAAACGAGAAAGGAAAAACAATTTTAGCTTTAACATAACCTAACATAACAGGTTTTATTTTTAACTGTTTCTGTTTGTCCGTTAATCGTGAAATTTTACAGTGTAAATGGCAACTATTCATTTTCAGTAAATGAGATACATTGTTTTGTTCCAACAGCGACAATATGTTCAATATGTATTATATCTGTAAGCACCTGTATGTCATGCCAATGTGTATCATACATGTTATATACACAGTATCTATATGTAATTAGAAGTTATATAAGAAAGTCTAATCTTAATCCTAAACTTAATCTCAGTAACCAAAATTAAATGGTTTTGGCCTTTCAGGTAAAAATTTTGCTTTTGTAAAAAGCACTTAATGAAGTCAGTACCATTTTGTTGGCCCTGTCGTTTAGACCTGTTTTTCTATTTTTCACTGGTTTTCCTACAGTCAGGACATTTTTGTCTTGAAAATGTACAAAGACAAACACACTTAGGCACATACACATTCAGTTTCATACAAGTTTGAAAACATTTTCTCCCCCCTTTCTTTCCCAAGCACATTCATATATATCCCATTAACTAAGAGCCCAGCTGAGTTTTTTACGAATGTGCATATGGGGACTGATGAGTGGGTGTTCAGTGCTGTGGAGTGTGAGAGGAGAAGCTTGCACCTGTGCTCTGGGCCTCAGTGTTGTCCCCCTGTGCAGTGGTGCAGGGCAGGGGTGGGGGGTTGGCACCAGTCAACTTTCGCTAATTAGTTCTGTATTAACTCCTCAGTCGTCTCAGCACATGGACACTGAGAGAGAAATAGGCCCACAATGGGAGATCAGAGGAACCTGCGCTGCTATTTACATTTTTTCTACTTGCTGTTGTAAAAATACCTTGTATCTCTGGAGTAGTTAATTTAGTAGGAGACTAAATTATTAAAAGGAGTAATAATAAAGAATATAGACATTAATATAACAGATTTTTATTGTGTGTAATTTCGGACCATATCTGTTGTTCTTTTTATTGTGAAATGTTTAGACAGTGTAAAGATCAGCTGGTGTAATGAGTTTTAGTATACGACACTGACATTGTACACTGCAACTAAAGTGAAGCTATAGACCTAGAAAGTATTACCAGTAGTTTTAGTTACCAGGACTTTTGTATCAGTCAGTTTGGGGTTCTTGGGCAGTGCCTTCAGCAGGTGTCTTTTATCATCTCCCATGCTTCTTATTTTACTTAAACTAGTCATCCTAGCTCCAAATGACTCAGTTCATTTTGACGAGCACATGGACAGAGACTTCTAACTGCTCAGACTGCTATAGTCTTGCAGCGACACTAGACATCTCTTCCATTTCAGAGCAGCAGCTTTGGCTAACTTCTGAGAATAGAGCCTTTGTGCTTACATGCCATTCAACAAGAGTCCCATTGTCTTAAGACCCTGCCAGTAGCGAGCGAGGCATTGCTGGGCCTTTATTGTGAGGAACTTTGATTGTATTACTACTTGATGAGGACTTCATGTGAATGGTGGGCAGACAGCTCATGTGCAGCTAGGGCCTAAGCAGGAAAAAAAAACCTCAAATCACCTAATTACCATGTCGCTCCTTTTTTTCTGGCTACAAACATGCAAGCACATGCACATACAGAAAACTAAGAAAGACTTTAGAAGATTTTTTTATTTGGAAAGTGCATTATTACTTATTATGATTTTGTGTAATATGTGCTTGAAAACATAGACCTAACTCCTTTAACTGCAGACTTATTGTTCAGTTGTTAATCTTAAGACTTGGTGTTCAGCAACTACTAAAAATTAATAATTAAACACTATGAAACTAATCTGTAAGTTATGCAGTTAGATGGTTAGACGTGTGAGCTCACATTTCAGACTCTTAGGGTTTAAGGGTTAAAAATGAAAGCTTAAACACTTAAGAAACCAAAAGCTTCCTTTGCTGTCTGTACATTGGCCTTTCCTTCATAAGCCTTGCACAGTGATGCTAAGCCTGAAATGGGCTTCTGCCTTCCCCCATGTGATGTGTGGAGGGATTGATCCATAACACCCGCACATCGTTGCCTCTTCTCTGTAATGTCAATGCTTTCTGTCATGCTTGAGTGCTCGCCTGATCATGATGCTGCTGTCTATCGATCAATACATGTGTTTACAGTGTTGAACAGTGCACAAGTATGCATACTGGTTTGTCTTGCACGCGATTCAAATTTGGCACTGTGCACTGTGATCTGATGATGATCTGAGGTTTATCTTACATAGGCCTACTGAAAACCTTATAGCATCTAACAGTTTATGCAGCATAATGACTTGGGCCTGACTGATATAAAAATTTTGTTGCTGGTAGCAAAAATGTTTCCAAAAATGTTGGGATGCTGTGCAAAATGTAAATAAAAAGAGTGCAGTGATGTGCAAATCATTTAAACCCTATATTTAATTGAAATAATGCAAAGACAACATATCAGATGTTGACAATGCTCTTTTTGATGCAAGCAACACTTACCAGCAACAAAAGACTGGTAAATTTGTGTAATGCTAAAAAAAAACACTTGGTGGAACATCTCACAACTAATTAGGTTAAGTAGGAACAGGTCAGTAACATGATTGGGTATAAAAAGTCTTTCAGAGTCTTTCAGAAGTAAAGATGGAGAGGGGTTCACCACTCTGTGAAAGACTGCTTGGGGAAATAGTGCAGCAATTCAAAAAATAACATTTCTCAATGTAAAATAGCAAAGAATTTGAAGATTTCATCATTCACAGCACATAATGTAATTGTAAGATTCAGAGAATCTGGAGAAATCTGTGTATTCAAGTGATCTTTGGGCCCTCAGATGGCACTGCATTAAAAACAGGCACGATTCTGTAGTGCTAATCACTGCATGGACTCAGGAACACTTCCGAAAAACACACGAAGAACACAGTTTGTCTCCACAATTGCAAGTTAAAACTCTACCATGCAAAGAGGAAACCATATATAAACAGGTTCCAGAAACGCCGCCGCCTTCTGTGGGCCTAAGCTCATTTAAGATGGAAGGAGGCAAAGTAGAAAAGTGTCCTGTGCTCCGATAAATCAAAATTTGAAATTCTTTTTGGAAATCATGGATGCCGTGTCCTCCGGGGTAAAGAAGAGGGGGAACATCCGGCTTGTTATCAGTGCACAGTTCAAAAGCCAGCGTCCTTGAAGGTATGGGGGTGCATTAGTACACATGGCATAAGTGACTTGAACATCTGTGAAGGTACCATTAATGCCAAACGATATATACAGGTTTTGGAGCAACACATACTGCCATAAAGATGATGTCTTTTTCAGGGGGGGTTTGCTTATTTCAGCAAGACAATACCAAACCACATTCTGCATGTATTACAACAGCATGGCTCCGTAGTAAAAGATTTCGGGTGCTAAACTGGCCCATCTGCAGTCCAAACCTGTCAACACTGAAAAGATTTGGTGCATTGTGAAACGAAAAATACGACAAAGCATAGCTATCTCTGTAAAGAGTGGTATAAGAGCATGAGACATAAATAAGTGACTTTCTGCACCGTACAATGTGTCTTTGCTGTCAAATAGCAAGCAAAATCTTAAAAGCAATAATGGTGCTTAATTGGTGGAATTTCCATGCTGATAAATCATACAACCCAGCTGATATATTGGACAGGCTCTAATAATTACTTTTTTTTTATTATTTTTTTTTTTATTTGCTGTTTTCCTCCCAAATCAGTAGCCTCGCTATCTTGAAAGGTTTTTCCTGCTGCCAAGGAGAAAGTGTGGCCCTGGTGATTGAGGCACTGGGCACAATTGTGTGGCAGAGCCGTTTTGGACTGGAATATAAAAGAGAGCACAGACATGAAACGGGACAGCTGTGGCTGTCTGTAGGGGAAAGTTGCTACAGATGGTGAAAGAAGTGAAAAATAAACTACCGTATGGCTGGTAAAATATAGAAGAAAGATTGCGGTTTGGTGTTGAACAGGAGCTTCTTTGCTCTTTCGTGTGCTTGTGTGTGTGTGTGTGTGTGTTTAGTACTGTCATAAGGAAAATATTACCTCATTTGCTTGTCTGTCCTTAGACCCTTTTTGCCCATCTGCTCTTCAGTTGTAGACAGATTTATTTCTCTGTGTTGTTACTGTCAAGTGCTAGTTTTCTCAAATCCTTTCAATTTAATTAATTTCATAGGATTTTTATTTGCATTAACAATATTGTCCCATTTGTGTAGGACCTAAAATATAACTCAATTGTTGGATAATTACATGTTTATGTAGATGTTTGGCTTGTTTTAATCGTTTCATTAAATGAATCGTTTTATTGAACAGCAACATTCAGTGTTAGGCTTTAGACCTCCGTAGACCTCTGTAAACCAGTCTTTTCTGGTTCAGCCCTCTCTTTTAACCAGCAGCTTAGCTTTTTTAAATGGAGGTCGGTTAGCTTGCTGCTTTTGAGCGTTCAGTTCCTGGTTACTCTGGTAACTCTTTCAGTGACTGAGCAATGAGGGGGTGACCTATTCCTCTTTGTGATGGCTGGGGGTTATATTCGCAACTCAGCAAGAAAACTCTTTAGATCTTTTGTCCAGAATGTCAAGCTGTCGAATGTATCAATCTCCTGTGACAGCAGCAGTTATGCTGCAAGAGCAGAGGGAGATGCATTCTGGATTTAATTAAGCCAATGTTCGTTTCAGGAGTTCAGTGGCGGTGAGTGTGTTGAGATTGGAGCAACGTTCTGCATACGTTACGAAACTGTCCAACCTTTTTGGACTCTGTCCAGATGGTGGACAGTACAAAGCATCCATTTGCTAACAAAGTGTTTGCTCTTTAAGCAAGGTTACATGTCATCTTCGTTAGTTTTTTTGTTGGTTTGTTTTGTTAGTGTTTCTTTTTTTGTCAGATGTTGTTTTGAATAATTAAAATGGGTGAGGGTGGTGGTGGGGTTGCAGGCTAAGTGTGGAACTGACTTTAAATTATTGAACTATTTATCCCCAGAAACGCCCTCAGTCTCTCCATCTGTCTGAGTTAGAGAAAAATAAATAAATAAATAAATAAATAAATAAACAAACAGGGATAATAAGACTATGACACAGTCCAGGCCAAACCACAAGCCCTGGCAGTTGCTGAATTCTGCTGTTTAGTTCTGCAGCAATCACAGCCCTCTTTCAAGACAGCACGGAGAGCATCACCGACTCATGCTAGCAATTATGCACTCGTTCTTCAGCTTGAGATGAATTGTCAATATGCTGTAAATCTGAGATATGATATTTTCATGGTAAAATGAAGGAACAAACACTGGTTCACCCTTACATGAGAGTGCCCCACAATCTCCTCCATTGGTTCATATAACGAACAAGCAAATGATCAAGATATTTTTTATTAATTTGTTTTTCTCAGTAAACAATTTTTTGACATTGTTACCCTTTTTGCCCCAATTTTTTAGATATAAGAACTGGGTTGCTAACAATTGCAGTTCCACGCGTTTAATGGTTATATCTTCACCTCTGTTTTGTTACAATAATGACGTTTGAGTGTCCAACTCTGTCAAAGAAATCTTGGATGATTTGGATGGAAATGGATGATTTTCTCTGAAAGGCCTGAAAGTCTATGCGGTGGCCCTTTCTTTCCAGCCTGAATATGACTTTGTGGCATCAGTGATATGTAGAAGAACAGAAGTTGTTCAGTTGCTGGTAAAAGGCATCACTATACCAGCTGTGAGGTCAACTGAATTCCATTTAAACAGCATTTTTTGCAATCAATACCTACTACATGGTTCCTACTATATGGCACCCCATTAATCTTGAATGAGCATGTTTTTTTTATTTTTTTTATGAGATTTCTTGAGAAGTGCATTCTTCGTCAGTGGCCGTCGGAAGCCTCATCTATCCCCGGCACTTCAGCATAACACTGTTTTCACAGACGAAACAAAAGCGACACTTGATTAGTTGTGAACCATCTGGGAGTGCGGAGCTGTGTGACCAAGCTAATTGGTTAAATCTGTAAAAGAATGGGCAAGAAGGCTCTCCTTACATGCATGTTTTGAATGAGTGGACTCCTCAGTGAGACCTCTAATCACAGTTTGGGTACCCCCACCCCTTCTTTTGTTACGCTGGGCTGAGTGATGAGCCCGAATCTGTTCACCAGGCCTCAGGGTGACAGGAAAGCCTATGGTCTCTCATTCCAAAGTTGAGCTACCTCACCTTCTGGTAGCCTCTGGCACTGACAACACTTGGCACTCTAATGTAAAATATAGATTGTTGTTTTGAGATTCTTTAGTGAATACTTGAGGAAGTTGAGATTTAATGAATAGGGAGATCCTACAAGATTGAGTCATGGACACAACAGACAATGGCTCTAACCACATCCTGGATCATCCACATCCAGAATCTTTAAGAATCCATTCACTATTTATAAGACGATTTATAACTATCATTTGGCAATTGGATTATTGTCTCAGTATTTGTAGGTCCATGATAGCCCAGTCTTTCCAACCTGATGGAATCAACCTCTGTTTAAGGAAGATGTTATTCAATTGCTTGTAGGAGGTGTCACTACACCAGCGGTGATGTCATCTGAATTCCATTTAGACAGTAGCTTTTTTTGCAGTCAGTACCCTTTGTCCTGTGTGAACCTTTGAAAAGTTCAACACCACTTGCTTATCAGCCTCTGCACCAATGTGGGTCAGGTGTAACCTGTCCACTCTCAGCAGCTGGCAAACTGTGATCACTAACTCCAGCTACATGTGTTCAGTTTCCTTCAATCTTACTGGGTGATTTTCTTTCTGCTCCTCCTAAGGGGTGCACAATGTTAGCTATGCTTTCTTTGCATTTCCACACAGACTGGACTGTTGCAGTATGTGCATTCCATGACAAAGGTCATCTGCTGGTCAGCTACACATGCTAAATACACATTTCGCTAGATTAGAGTCATATTCTCTGAAACATTGCACATAGAAAACTTTTCCTAGAAAGCTGGAGCTATGGTGGAGAAAGCTAAACATTGCCCTCCCACCAATGGCTGGAAACAACAGGTTGAAGGAAGCCTGCTTTGCCTCACTGCTGGAGAGGAGAGTGAAGGTATGGTTCAAAGTCAGATGTACAAAGATAAGGCAACAATCACTCATAGGACCTCTGTACTGTGTGACCAGCCCAACCTCCCTCGCTGTGACCTGGCAGACAAAAATGAGCAACTTTCTCTTTTTTCTCCCTCTCTCTCTTTCTCTCTCTCTCTCTGTCTCTCTCTCTCTTTTTTTTCTCTCTCTCTTTCTACCTTCTATGTTCTCAATTTCCCTTAAATTTTTTTTAATCATTCTTTTTATGTATGTTATCTTTTTAAGAGTGTGGTATTTTGTTATGGCTTCCATACTTGTTTGCCTTTTTAAAGCATGTACAGTGCAATCAGTAAGAAAATTGGACAGTGACATAATTTTTGTTGTTTTGGCTCTGTTCTCTAATTAGCTTAGCATTAGCTTTGAAATGAAACATCGGCACAACGTCTTTAAACACGACATCAGACGATAAAAACACGTCGATTTATAAGGTAGAATAATATTACATTGCAGGACGTTTGCAGACTTTTAAGGTTTATTTGGCATGAGATTGACAAAGACTGACCAAACTTTTTGGCGTGAGATGAATTTATTTTTTTGCGTGCTAGCCTGAAACGGGACTGAGGTTAGATGACTTTTGGCATCCAGAAAAACTACAAAACTCTGTAAGAAAGGGATGATAAAGATAATGTCACAGCCTGCGTTGCAATCTTTCATAAATAACATTGGCAAGAATGCACTCTGCTGTCAGATTTTTGTCGTTTTGTCTAGCATGCTTTTGTCTCTTTTGGCTCTCGCCAAAGACTAAAAGCCAGCCCGAAATTTATTCTTGCTCAGTCACTCACTCTTTTTCTCTTCCTTGCTTTCTCTGACAACGCCTTCTTCAGTCTCTTCACAGCCTCTGCCATGATGTCCATGTTGGGAATACCGAACTAGCTTTTTCTTAGAGCTAGCTAAAGACCATAGTTGTTAGTGTATGACGTGGTGCTGTAAAGTGTTACGCAGTTGTTGCTGGAGGTCTCATGCCTGCTTCTCCAAAGTTACATAGTGCTATAGCAGGTGTTCCAGGTCAGGAGTGGGAATGACAGAGACACCATTCTCCCTATTAAGTCAGCGTACCATCAAAGTGATTTTGAATCTGTTACTTTAAAGTAAAATTGTTATTATAATGTTGCTTTAAAATCACATTATTATTAAATTTCTTATTTTCTGTGGTCTGTTGTTTTCTTGTCTTAGTATAAGATGGGAATATTGTAAAGTATATCTTGTTTAGTTGTTTATAGTTGTTGTAGAAAATTGTGTAGATGCATTAAAGGTCTATTAGAGTTTCTGCAACCGATTTTGCTGTCTCTTTCTAAGCTTTATGGAATTTGGCATCATAATTTAAGTTTGTTTTTTTCTATCATACATTCTAATATATAATAAAGATAGAAATATTGTGAATAATTCGTTTGTCCAGTTGCTTAAGGTGGCTTGACAGCTGGATGATAAAGTTTGAAATTTCTCATATGGTTTAGCCAGTATGATTCACAGAGCCAAAACAAGAAAAATTCCATCACTGTCCAATTACTTTTGAACTGAGCTGTAACAAAGAGATTCAGCTCCATTAACTTTCCCCTTATGTCCTCCGAATAATTAAATGGCTATTACTCTTTATATGCACAAACGTCTCCATAATCACATGGACATTGGGTTTTCGCAGTGCAGATACGATAGAAATGAAGTGGCAAGCAATAGGCAGCCCCTGTGATGTATCCTATCTGTAGCTGTATACACACACACATAGACAGACGCTGCTGCGCTGCTCCTCTTGTCCTGGGTAATCTTCAGGCCCCCACTCTGCGGCTTCTTGCTAATTAAATTCCAGCGCTGTCCATTAGACGGATAGAGTGAGCACACTGCTGACTCAACACAGGTAGGGCAGCCTGCTGTAATGGTGAGAGAAGCTCAAGTGCCCAAGCAATTCATTTGCCCCCCATTTTACACATCCCTGGGTCACCACATGCTTTCAAGGGTGGACAGAGAGGAGATGCAGGAGGTGGGTGGGCAGGTGGGGGGTGTTTGAAGCTAATATCTTCAGAATGCGTTAATTCTGACCCCATGCAAGGCTGTGTCCTCTAAAACGGTCTGACTAGGTCGGGAGCGCCTTGGCTGGTATGTTCTGCAGGATAGGAGCAGTCAGCTCCGCAAGTCTGCACTTGATACCATACCATGAGCTCAAGTGGATGTCGTAATATCATTTGCAGTATGGTGGCATTATATCTTTGACGTATCAAATTGGCTTTTATCAGATAATGCGTTGAGAATGGAATGAGTTGTTTTTTCTAATAAATGGCATCAGATATGTACTCACATGGACAGCTAGACTGTAATATGTTTGGTCAGAATTTGGATGCAGTCCCAGCTGACTCGGTGGATGTAGTGGTATTGACTGTGCCAGATATGGAAACATACTTGCCAGTGCATCACAGACGGGAGAATTTTACCACATAATATATGTTATTGAAGTTTTAATGGCAGTTTTGGTGAATAAACACTTTATTTGTATTAATAAAGGTGAGACATCTTAAATTTGTGTTCAGCAAAGGCATGCCAGGCAACCCCCCTGAATCTCCTGTATCAAGAAAAAAACATGCTTCAGTTTTTCACCATATTTCTTGTGATGGTTCAAAGTAGGGATGTGGAATATGTTTTTTAACTTGATACCAATACACCCCAATTAACAGATTCCATTAATGTGATAACTGAATATCATTTACAATTTATTTTACCACTAACAATTTTAGGGGCCCGCTTTACTTGTTCTTCCAGCTTTAATGAAAGAGTTAATTTGTAAAGAACTGACCGACCATTCATTTGCCAAGCAGATGAGAAACAATTGAAAAATTAGGGAAAAAACCCACCACCAACAAAACTTCCAGTTGCCTCCTCTTCTCTCATTACCATGTGAATTGCCATTCATTCATTCATTTATGTTCCATTATATCCTCATGAGTGGCTGTTACTATGGGTCCTGCTCAGCAAGGGCTGCATAGTGAAGCTTCCGCGAAGATTTAACGTCCGGCAGAAGGAGAAAGCAGAGAGGGAGAGAGAGAGTTCTTTCACTTGTACACTTATTCCTGTTTAAAAGATGTTTGTCAGACTGAAGTGAGGGTAGGTGTGTCCGTGGCCTGTGGGGCACAAGTGAGCTCGAGGCGGCAGAAAGAGTGGGGGAGGGGGGCTTGATTGAAGAGGGAGAAGTACAGCTGGCTCCCTCAGCCTCCCATTCCCACACTCTCATTCCAATAGGCTGGTCCGTACTGGTATATTCTAATTCACCATTTGCTTAATTAACATCTCATCTGCATAACTTGTTGCACCCCCCCCTCCTCTCCCACCTCAAAAACAATGCAGGCCCAATGAAGAGGCTTAATGCTAAGCGTCTCTCGTCAAGATAAAAAAGCAATCTGCACTTTTCACAACCCTTTTCTCTTCCAACAAATTAAAGCAGCCCTCAAAAACTGCCTGGTTCTGTTAGTTAAGGTGTACATATGTCTCTTAAGATTTGCCATAATGTATGCTCAACATGTTTTGGGCCATGTTCATGATGTAAGGATTTACTTACACTGATTTTTCAGATTAATTGATATCTGCACTATGGTAATTGACATCAATAAAATTGATAACGAATAATCAGTGGCATCAATAACAGTGACAATACAATAATGATTGGTTAGGTTGTTGTGTATCGAACACCGTTATTGAGAGAGGGAATGTGTTTACAGATTACAGAGGTGCTGTGCAGTAAAACTCTTTCACTTTGCACTGAAGTCTTTTAAGAAGCTGGCTTAGGAGCACAATATTGGTGTATGACATTTGAAAAGTTATGATGAGAGCAATGGAATTTACGGTAAAATTACCTCTAGAAAGCCCAGTTTTTGTAACAAATTTCAGTTTTTTTCAACGCCTTGCTATGAGTTTTCTCACTTGTGGTGCGTGCACATAGTATCCATAGCAAAATGTACAAGTATTTTATGTTCTTGCTATTTTTTACTTTTGAGAATGTCCTCAAATTTTTACATAAACATGGCTTGAAATCTAAAGTGATATTTGAAGACTGAAAACATCAGATAGGCTACGCCTTCAGCAGAAGTGGAGGGTGGAGGCCTCAAACTCTCATCATGAATTCCCTGTCAATTTCAGCCAATTTAACTGACAGCTTGGCTGTTGTAACACAGAACTTTCTCAAATAAAGGCCTAATCACACTGGCCTTTATTTACTGTGGCGCCAGAACAGAACTGTTTTCTAGAGTCCCAGTTAATTTTTTTTTTTTGCCCATCAGATACCAGAGGCAGCTTTAGCTGAGAAGGGAAATGTGCAGTATGCAAGTGGTATGTGCTTTGCTGGAGATGTAAACCAGATGTGGAGTCCTCCATTGCTGGCATGGTGTCATATCCTGCCTTGATGTGACAAGACCACAGTGCTTCCACTCGTGCTACAACTCCGAAGCTTGATCCAAAACCTTTGCTCAGATAAATCCCCTTCTCCACTCTGGAGGAGAAAACACACAAAATCAAGAAAAAAGACCTTAAGATGTACATATGGAAATGTGAGAAAAAAACTCAAGTAATCCTCATTCTTAGATGCTGTTCCCACAGCTTGTGTGCACTTCAGGTTATGTGCCAGTGCACATGCGTGATTCATCAATCAGAAGCTAGGCATAAATCAAGTTCATAAGGCAAAGTAACTGCCACAATTAAGAGGCATTAGATTTGAGGTGGACTTTTTGTCCACCTCCTGTTACTATCATGGATTGAAATGCTACTGTGATATTTATACTTTGGAAACACAGAACACACTTGCTACTCTAGGTTCTCTTTATGAGTACTGCACGGAGAGTTGCGTTGCCTGAGGTTTTGTAAATGAAAGAGAAAAGAGAGGGGAGTTTTCTGGTCAGGCTCGACGCCTATATTTGTGCAGCCTGTTTTGCGCTAGGCCCTGCTGTGCCTCCGCTCCACCACAAAATACATGTGCATGACAAGTGCATGTTCCTCATCGTCTTGTCTCCTTTCCTTTCTCCTCTCTCTTTCCCTCCATACCCACAGTGATTCAGCACAGGGGAGTTTGGTAGAGAAGGACAGAAAAAAAGAAGTGACATTTCTATTTTTTGTACCGAAGTGAAATGACAGCCTGCAAGGTTTATGGTTACTCTTGCTCATTCAGACCGTAGCAATTTACAAGGAAGAGAAAAAGTTAGAGAGGATGAAGGAAAAAGGAGAGAAAGACTAGCCTTTCTAGCATAGCATAGGCAGTTCTGTCCTACGCTCTCCACTGCTGCCCTAACACCCATAACTCACCCAGCGTTTGTTTGTTTTTCTCCATAGAGAGATAGCTTTGATTCCTCTAGCATACTTTCATGACAGTTTTACTTTCCTTCCATGCTTGCGTGCTTGAAACCTTGAGTTTAGAAAAGCAGCCAGGTTTCAAAGCAGCATCTTTAAGACATGTGGAAGAAGAAGCTAAATTAGCCACCAGCTTTGATGATTTGCCACTTTCTTCTTGGTCTCAAAGCTGAGTCTTCTCAGTGTCCGACAGCCTCTGTTTTTCAGTGCCTCGTCCTTCACCAGTAGTCAGGTCCAGAACAGGAGCCTGCAAAGCTGCTGCTTGGTGTTTGTGATGTGTTGCACAATAGCTCCATCTTGTAATGGAGCTCAGCTGTTCTCGCTCACCAACTTACTGCAGGGGCTCTTCAACATGCTATGCAGCTGGGAAATGGTGGAACTGTTGTTGCTTTTTTTGCCGACATGCATCTGACAGCCACCCTTGATTCCATTTGATGGATTTCCAGAAGATCCAGTGTGTCTCTGTGGAATGTAGCTTCGTTCGGTGCAATCAATGGGATGATTGAGCTGATGTGTAATGTGGATGCATGTATTCAGTTATCAGAACAGCATGAGGCATTGATCTGTTTATGGCTACGTGATTCTGGGTGGTAGTCTCGGTGGGGGAGGATTGTACAGTAAATACTGCTTGACTCTCTGGGGAATAGCACACGCAAGTGCTTTTTGGCCTCAGGGAACCAGCTCAGCTTGTCTGTCTGCTTGTATAGCTGGTGATATGAACATTGAAACAGAATCACAATTTCCTCTGAAAGGGTCACAGATGGTATAAAAAGGATCATTGTTGTACTGTGTATTGTTTCACTGACAAGTTGATTAATTTTTTTTTTTACTTAAATAATTTAGGTATAATGAATTAATCCAGAAACCCATACCACTTCCATGAACGTCTTTGTACATCAGCTGTGTAGCTGTAAATGTTTAATAGGGTTCTCTCTGTGGTAGTTTACTCCTTTTGTTCAAGTGCCCTCCACCTTGGCAGTAAGGTCAGAGCAGATAAGTCATTTTCCCTCTTCAGTAAGCTCGGAACAGGTCAGACTTAATACAACACGCTTCCCTGGCACGCAGTCTTGGTCGCAGTGTGTTCAGCGATGGCAAACACCCTCTGTTTTACTGCTGTTCACTTTCTCAATCGTTTAATTGACCTCATTTTGCTGTTCACCATTCTGTCTGGTGTTGTTTGAATTCATAGTGGCATAAAAAATGAAAGCATTTGTATAGAGAAACCCATAAACGGAAGCATGAGGGCATAATTTGAGTTAGTCATTAGATTACGCTCCGTAATTAAGCAGAGTGGATTGGTGGGGTGCACTGGGGATGTCACCAAGGGATGCTCAGGAAATGATGGCAGTGTATTTGTATGTGTTTGAGAGAGTGTGTGTATGTGTGTGTGTGTGTGTGTGTGAGGGAGAGAGAATGAAAGAAGCACAGTGACTCACTCCAGACCTCTGTATGTCTGTAGAGGACACTATTTTTGGGAACATCTCTGCTTTCCAAACCTCAAAGATTGTACCACTGTACCCAGGTCCCCTCGTTCAGCTCAAAAGCGCAGGCCGTTTGCCCCGAGAAATGCAGAATTATCTCTTTTTCCCCTCCGTCCTCACTGCATGGCACATGATATTTAATCCGTCATCTTTGTTTTCAACAAACACAGCGCAAGCTGTTGCTGGCAGGGCATGAGGCTCAGGGCCCATCTGGAAAGCGGGCTGTGTGCTGGGGAATTAGAGGGGAATTTAAGTAGGGGTTTGCTTGGGAAAGCCTGATAACAGCCCAGTGCCCTGTCCTGTTTGCGTTGCTGTGGCTGCTCTCCCCCTAATCTGCTATGTATTATTGATGCTCTGTGGTACGCGAATGGGAGGTGGGGTGGGTACAGGGTTTGAGTTGAGGGGGGGCTTCCTTTTGTTTTTGTTTATTGTTGACGTCGTTGCCCGTTGTGGTGTTGTGTTAGCCGTGCAGATTTTGCATGGTGGAAAGTGTGGTTTCCCTGGTTCTGGCTGTCCTGGTATCTGCCCATGTGAGGGGGCTCTCAACTGCGTCAGATTAAGCCTGTTCAGATTAAACCTGTAAGACCTGTTCTCTTCCTGCCATTGTGGAACTCATAGAATGGCCCTTCTAGTACAGGCCTTCCAAGGACACTAGCATTTATGCAGTTTATATATGTAGCATTGCCCCCTTGCAATGCATTTTGGCAAGCATTGCTCTGTGTGTGATTGTGCATGTGAGAGTAAATCAGTTGGTAGAGAGGGAAGCAATTGAGGTTCCCAGCTCAGTTCAGTCTTGTTTATGTTTATGTATGTGAGTGTATATCATATACATGTGAGTGTTTGTGCATGGTTGATTGGTGCATATAAGATTACCTCTCCAACAGTTGTTTACATGTGTGTGCAACTCACCTGCAATTAGTGCAGATCAGGCTGGCATGAGCACAGCCCCACTGATGACATACATCACTGCATTGTCACACAAATGGCCAAAGAAACAGCCACTGTCACCCCACACTTTTCCTTTCTCTGTCCTTCTCTCAACTTTCGGTACAGAGGATTACAACTGTATAAACAAGTGTCTGTCTGCTCATGTTGGGTAGTTAAAGGACAGGCTTTAGTTTTTTATTAGAAGCATTAACTTTTGATTTGTTGAAATTGATTAAAATTGAAACAGGACTGATTACAAATAGGATAAAATCTAATTTCTTGCTGCAAGTACCCCAGCCCCAGGAAGAGACAGAGAAGGGATTACAGTCCTGCTTGATTTGAACATCTGTTTGTAATAGAGATTTGATTGTAACAAGATTCATTTTGCCTTGTTACTGTAAAATACTCCAAATGCTTATTATATTAGTCTTATTATGGCATTCTAATGTCCTTTTCTGCAGCTCCATATAGTAGGCAGTAAAATTAATGTAAGGTAGTAAATGCAAGTATAAACTAAAGTATAAACTTTGATACTTCAGCAGTTATAAGCTTGAGATTTCTGACATTTTTTTATAGTTTCATATCTTACTGCTGGGCTTTCCTTATTGAGCTTTAGGTGAGATGTAAGAAATACCAATAATGTGTCAGATTTTTTGTAGCTTGAGGGTCTGGGTTACTACTGTTCTACTAGAGCACCAAACACATTCGATTTCAGCTTTCACTCCAACGCCAGTCACTCGACTTTGCACGCTCCCTTAAATGGGTGCGCTGTTCTAGAATACCTTCAAGTCAGGTTGTGGCAGTAGAGAACAGAAAACGAAGGAAGCTGGAAACTGCTTCTTGAATTTTCCTGTTCCATCTTAAACGGTGCAGCAGTTACATTCTGGTGACTCAGCCTTCAGAATGTAACTGATGCACCATTTAAGGTGGAATGGGAAAATTCGAACAAGAAGCTGGCGAATAGGAACCCAACTTTAGGATCGTAAAAAAACAAACTTTATTGAGCCTAACCAAAGCTCAGTTAATTTAAGGGCCCTATGACTATCATAAATATCATGACTACTGTAGCGAAGCTAACACTAACCAGCTCCTCTGTAGCAGCAATGTTTAACATTCATCAGCTGTTCTATAGATAGTTTGACATTTATTGAATGATGGCTTGAAAATCGTGCACTGGATTCACTTATTTGGTAAATACTTTTTTTTAGATTTTGAAATAATGCTAGATGAGAGCGTTTAAAAAAGCATTATAGGTGACTTCTATCACCAGCAGCTAATCTCAATGTGTTTTTTTTTCTTTTACAAAAATACCATCATATTACGGTATAAAAAACAGATTCAGCCCAAGCCTAGTGCTGGGTCACAGTGCTGCATCTTCACAGCTGAGTCCATTCTAAAATTCCAGTGTACCACACTTTTAATTAGAGTACAACACTGTT
>JAILXH010188154.1:11291-23186 GCA_023558415.1 Piaractus mesopotamicus | reverse complement strand
TATATATATATATATATATATATATATATATATATCTCCTTTCTTTCTCTCCTTCCACTGCCTCACTCCTTTCTCTTTGTTTGGTCCTTTGTTTGATTCTTTCTTTTTTTTATTCATTCTTTATTTCTTTCATCTCTGCCCCCCTGCTCTGTTTATTTGTTTGTTTCTTTCTTTCCCTTACTGTCTGTCATTCTCTGCGCCCCCCCTCCTGTACCCGGTTCGTAGAACCTCATATTTGAGCTGGTGTGAATTATGAGCTCAGGTGTGTTGCCATAACACGGCTCTGAGTGTCAAACACAGGTTCGTGTCTCCTGTTACCTCTCCTCATGTTTAACCTGGTCGGTGTTTCCCTATATAGCAGCAAAATTGAGAAACCTCAGTGTCAGCACCTCATATATTATACACACCCTTTCCATATTGCCTTTAAATGCATAGCTCCCTAGCATCCCACCCTGCTGCGTTTCATAAACGATGCTGTTGGGGGCTACCGTCCCGTCTGACCTCCATTATTAAGAAGCCCATGGCATGCCGAGCTTGGCCACCTCCTCTTCCTGCAGCGGCAGCAGCAGACAGACAGACCGTGAGCTGCTGTCACACTGTCATGCGCTAAATCAAGGCCTGAGGCCGGGACGTGGCTAGCGGCAGCCTGATTGGATGCTGGTATATATCTCAGATCCGTGTCAGCCATGTTTTATCTCAGCCAGAGCCGGAGCTTCGGCTTCTCCAGCTCAAGAAGCGGCCCTGAAGGCTCGATGCTACTTGGCTACTGGAAAGCTTGTCTACTGCCAGAGTGTGTGTGTGCTTTACTCAGTGAGTGGAGCATCGTAGCTGGGCCTGCGAGCTCCGTGGCGCATGGGCAGTAAAGCTATGGAATGTGTAATTAAAAACAAGTGAGCACAAAGAGCCCAGGCTCTGCTGTGTGTGTGTGTGTGTGTGCCTCGGTGCCCCCGCCGCACAGCACGGACGGGTGGTGGTGGAGAGATAGAGAGGGAGTGAGAGGGAGAAAGGGAAAGAGAGAGGGAGAGGAGGCCAGGTTAAGCTTGCATTACAACTCATGAATCTTTCAAGCCCACCCAGCCTACTCATCCAGCTCAACAAGTGCACAAGCCCAGAAAATGTATTTTTTCCTCTTCTCTACTTAAAATCTTCCTTAAAAATCTTTGCATGTTTCTCTCTCGCTTGCTCTTAAAAAAAAAAAAAAAAAAAACAGTTCTGCAGAACAGAGATAGCACAGCAATTTAAAGGACCTCTCGTAGGATCAGGGAGTAGAGTAAATGTAAAAATGTGCAACAAAAAAAGGAAGGGAGGATTAGAAGGAAAGAAATAAAATGTGAGTCGTAGCCTTCGAGGCGTGCCCCTGACCTCTCCAGTGCGGCTGCGGTTGTGTTTTAGCGCCTCGATCGCTGCAATAAGGAGGCTCCGTGTGCGCTGAGCCCGGGGCCATAGCGTCAGGAGCTGAGGACCTCTGCACCAGGAAATGCTTAAGGGATGTGCTCTTTCACACACAGTCTCCCACGGACTCCGGGAGACCGTTTTATCTCCAGTTGCTAGGATAACAACTCTAAGCTTCCAGCAGTCAGGAGGCCTGCTGGGCCCTTTTTCAGCTCAGACAGAAAGAATGCCACTATTTTTTTTTCTCGGGTTATTACAAAAATTATTTTGGAAGATCATCACTGATCCGTCCATTTGTTTAACTGTTAAATGTACACTCTTTTATTTTTTATTTTCCCTTTTCCCTTTCCGTCCTTTTTTTCTTTTCTTTTTTTTTAAAGAGGGGCCTGGTAGGGCGGTAGTGAGGCCTGGAGGAGGTACATTATACATTATTTGGCACCTTTTTCAACAAAAGCCATCCTGCACGCCTGTTTTGTCGCCGGGGTTTAATAAGACAAAGGAATCAAAGTTGCCGTGCAGAGCAAGGTACTAATGAAACGGTAAAATAGATAAATGAGAAGAGCCAGGGCCCTCCACAGCTCTGACTGACTGCTCCCTGCTGGGATTAAGTGGACTCCCCCTGTTTCTTTGTGCCCGTTTCCCAGCAGCACAATCGCGGCCCTAGTCGCTAGCACAAGTGGCGCGCAAAAAGCAGCGCTGCGGCCACTTTTGCTCCCCATTCTCTCCGCATCCGTGGCGAGACACGCCGGCCTGTAATTACTGCACTCATTCAGACGGGCCCCAGACGTCTCAGCCACAGCAGGCCTAACAAAGCCAGAAAAATAGTACACACCTTTAATAAGAGCAGCATGTTAAACGTTGAAAATGCCCCATGCCTCCGCTGAACCTTTCTCCTGCAGCTACAATGACACATGCTGGCCCTGAATGACCCCCTCACCCCTGTGGTTGCTTGGTCTGCCTTGGGGCCCAGCTCTCTCACCAAGTTCAGCCATTGCACATGTTGGTATTATGGTCTAAGATGCAGCAGCATCCATGAATCTTTTTGGTAACACTATTTTGAGTGGTCCTTTGTAGATGATTTATAAGCTCTTAACAGAATATCAGTAACAAATCAACAACATATCAATGAAGTAGCAGTAATAAAGCATTTGAATACATTGAAGCAAATATCTTGAAGATGTACTATTGATACATTACTTACAGTAAGTAGATATACTGTCAATATGTTACATAAAGTAGACTTAATATGTTACTTCCATTAAGGAAAACCTAACCCTAACCCTGGTCCTTATCCTAAGCCTAGCCTCAACTTAAACCCAAAACCTAATCCTAACCCTGCCTCTAATCCTAGCCTTAACCATAACCCCAACCCAAAACCTAATCCAGTAAAACTCCACTTACAGAATGTCTATAGCAGCTTGTTAAGGTTGTTTTGATGGTCTGAATTATACCTGTTACATGTTCAGTGATCGAGAGGTTAACATTTACAGATATGAATGTGGACACTCCTAATAAAGTGAAAAACAACAGAATTCAGCAGACTATAAAGACATTTTATTTACACAGTTAATTAAAAGTTTCTTGTAAATGTACTGAATGTATTCACTGCTGCTACATCATTAATATGTTGTTGAATTATTACTGAGAGTCTGTTGAGTGTTTATTTCATCTAAAAAGAACCACCTGTGTTGCGCATTTGCATCCATTTTTCTTAAAGGTTCTAAATGTTTCTAACCAAAAACTATTTGATATAGAGCCTTTATATTATGTGGAAGTTTGCTGAACTTTCACACTTCACACAAAGGTCTTTCACACTTGCACATCTCATTTAAAAAATTGGTTCTTAAACCAAACAATGCTTTGAAGTGGTTGTTGTATCGTACTGGTCCAAAGAACCCTTTCTGCCACTGATCTATATTTTTGTAAATACTCTGTGTGTATGTAGTTTGCATACTGTTGATTACATGTTTTATGACACCTATTGTGACAGCATATTGTATTTGCTTGCTTTATTTGTTTACTATTTGCATTCTGTAAGCACCGATTTTGCCAAGACTAATTCCTTGCACATGCAGGTGTACTTGCCCCATAGTGTGGTTCTGATTCTTACTGACTGTGGGAGAAGAGGATGCAGTGTCACTGCACAGAGGGCTTTATTTTTATTTTTTATTTCTTGGCTTTGGCTGCTGTGCTTTAGTTAGTGTAGTTTTCCAGTATTGCTCCAGCTTCTCGTTTTGATTAGATTGGGTACAAGCAGTAAGTTTTGTTTGTTTGAGAGTTAGGAGAGAGCTACCTATTACAATTGTGCATAAAAAGCAGTGGTCCAGGTTAGTGTGTCACACACAAACACACACACACACAGTGCAGCTCAGGGCTCTCGGCATGGCCTACTTCGACGAGTGGTCAGTGGGTCGGCTGTCCTGGAGTGAACCTGTCCACTCTACAGCCCCTCTATGTCTAATGATACTTAGAGCCTAATTGCTCTGAACTCTCCAATTACGCAGAGGCTGCTCCTTTATCAGACCGCAAGATACTGAAGCTTGTCTCTGCTCCATCGTGCTTTAATCTGGCCCACAGTGAAAATGGCACACACTGCTTGTGTGAATACAGCAGCTGGGGCGGATTTACAGTAGAGTACATTACATCCCCCATCCTGCAGCCTGTGGGCCAGGACGATTCTCTGAGGGAAAAGAGAGAGAGAGAGAGCAAAAGCGAGGGAGCGAATGAGAGAGCAAAAGCGAGGGAGTGAATGAGAGAGCAAAAGAGAGAGGGAGAGAGAACTAGAGACTGCTGTGGGCCCGCAGGGACTAGGGGTCATGAAGGAGCAGACGGGAGGAACACTCGGTTTTGTGGGGGTGTTGTGCTGAGGATGGGGGGGTGTAGTTGTTGGGGTGAGAGGGTAGAGTTGGGGGAAGATGAAGGATACGCCACAGGCTGACAGCCACACAGGAAGCACATCATAGTCAAACCACCCAGAAGAAAAAGCCTTTCCACTCTCTCTCTCTCTCCCTCCCTCCATATTGCCCCCCAGCCTACGATAGGACCCTCTCTGGGAGGTCTCTGCACTATCTCTGCTCTGGGCCGCAAGGAAGGGAGAAGGGAGGAGAGGAGGCGCAAAGAAGTCAAAATCGCACCAGCAGATAAATCCTCACTTCGATCACTTTTGTTTCGCTCTAGTGTATATTTAGCTGACTGTGTACATGCGTTTTTGTGTACAGTTCTGGCTAAAGTAGCTTGAAGTAGATAGTGACACAATTATAACGATCCTGCAGCCTTTTTTTTGTCTTTATTTGGCTATTGATGACTGTTTTCAGTGGCATTCTAATTTGATAAAAGATGAAAGTTTTGCCTGTTTTTTTTAATATATTTTTAATAAATAAGCATTTGCTTTGTTTCTTACTGCTAGCTGTTAAAGAATCTCTTTGGGCAGGCAGGGATGTGTTAAGAATATGCACTCCTGTTTATCAGAAGTTCAGCATGTCATTGGGTTGGATGACAGCAATCCTTTTCTTTCTCTCAGCTCTGCTTTCCTTTTAGCTTCAGGCTTCCCTTTTGCTTTTCACTCAAACACTTGGTTTGATAAGACTCCCTTCTGCATGGCCTACATGGCCTGCGTGGCCTGTCAGTTTTTGCAAAACAAAAATGTCTTGCCTATGTAGCAAGGTTAACCTGCCTAGTAAGCTGCATGTTTTATTTGAAATGAAAGGGAGGAAAAGATTAATGAGGTTATGGTTAGGGATTGGTTTATGGCTTGGCTTAGGAATATATATATATATATATATATATATATGGCATAAAAATAAATCTGTGTGCATGCATGTGTATGTGTGTGTGTGTGTGTGTGTGTGTGTGTGTGCGCACGCGCAAGGGCCTCTCAGTGAAAGTGCTCTTTTAGTGCTTTAGTCATGCTTTAACTCACAAGTCGCCAGGGTCAGCAGAGAGGTCAAGCCTTCCCTCTGCGGAGCAATCTGGGTCAACATGGCAGTGACAGAACGAAAGAGCGAGGCTGTATGTCAAAGGAACAGGTGGCCTTCTCTGACACCTCTCTCAGTTTGGAGCAAGCTGGGGGATTGGAGTTTATGACATAGCTGCCACTGAGGCTGCTATTTCATCTAGCAGCGGGTCAGGAAAGTGGTTAGGAGAGTCTTTTTCCAGGCCTCCTTTGCCTTAAGCGACCCACAGCGCTGTTTAGCCTTTATTGCTAACCGTTTGGCCTGCGGCTGTTATCATTTGCTGGGAGAGATCAGCGGGTGTATGTACGGGGGGGGGGTTTGGGGGGAGTGTTTGCAGGGGACACTCACACAAGTTCAACTTGGCTTGAAGATAAACAACAATCTGACTCTTGGAAAGGGCTACGGCACACAGTGAAGAGTTGTAGTTGGCTGCACTCTTTACACAGAAGAAGAGTGGACAGTGAGGCTGGGACCCAAGCCATGCTGGTTGCTGGCAGTGGGGCTAAACAACCGAGAGTAGAGGGAGAGAAGTCTTAGGAGCTGTGCTGACGTGACCCGGCCTGGATACCGTCTCTCATGTCCGGCCTCTGACTGTGTTAGCTGAGCTCAGGTGTCCCGTCACTCAAAACAAACAAATAGCTATGCCTGGTCTGTCTGTTTTGTCTGCTTACTGTAACATGAAGCGTGCAACAGCAGTACTTGCCACTGTGCAGTTTTATGAAATTTATGCACAGAATAATTTAAGTCTGCAACTAACAATAATTTCTACATTCGATTAACATGCCAGTTATTATTCGATTGATTGACTAATATATTATTATTTATATTGTTATTGTTATTGTAGATTTTGCCTAGCCATTATAGAGCATTACAGATTAATATATTTTAGGCAAATAACACATCAATAATAAAAATCGACATTGACTTTTTCATAATCAACGTAAATTTTGCAGCCCTAATATCCATTTACATTTTGTGACTTAAAGTCTGAAAGATCTTCAAGGCAAGGAGAACTAAAACTAGTCAGTCTAATCACTATTCTGTATCTACGGTGGTATGTATTTAACATTAAACCTTTTTCTGGTTGATTCATTGACTATATATTCCCATATGGTTTTACATAGCCTATTGAGCACTTCCTTGAACTTGTAAGCAGGTGCTCATTAAGTTAAAGTTCTCCTCAGCCAGATTGGGTGTGAAGGGAGATGCTTCTCGGAGAAGACGAGATGCTCCATTCAGAGAACTATGGCCCTGCAGTGGCTAAACCTGCAGTGGAGGAATCAGTCAATAGACTCTCATTAACCTCGTTTGCACTGCAGCAGGATAATAAGACTGCTGTTCCCTCCATCTGAAATCCAAGCTCCCGTGCATTTTATGGACTCACTTTTCTCCATTACTGCTGGTGTTTATTTTTGGGCCAAGTTTTTACATGTTAATAAGAATGCCAAACAATAGCTTATTCATGGAAGAAAGGGCTATGAAGGAGAGAAGCAAGGATGGACTTGGGTTTGTGAGAGAGGAAAAGATTCGGGCAGAATGACCAAACAGGCCCAGGCCCTCTCTCGGTGATATTGTATCGGATAATGTAAAATGTTCAAATGTTGAATTTGATTGGGTGGACTTTTGACCATATTTATGAACATACTTGGGCTGCCGCATCCATGGAAACCATGTATTCTACCTGTTATATACAGAACTTTGTCCAGAGACACTGTAGCAAAAGATACTCCAAGGTAATTGGGTTATTCAGAACTGCTCTGAAGGCAGAACAAGCACTAGCTAAAGTATGCCATCCTTAATGTGAGGTCTCCCCCCTCCACTCCCTGCTTTTGGCTAGTCAGTTATTTATTATTCAGTGAGAGCTATTACTGTGGATAAGAGGCTCCTCTCAGACCTGCATCGATTGCTTTAATTGCCCCAAAAGATTGTCAACTCTTAAGATAGATATTAAAGCAGGGGGCTGCCAGCATGCATGGCAATAAGACTTGTAGAAGGGGAGGAGAAAGAAAAAAAGGAGGAGCAGTTCATAGCATGGGAACATTTGAAAAACGTTCCCTCGCCACTGTATCTCTGATAGCGCAATCAATAACATCTTGTGAGCATACACATTCACTCTCATGAGCTGTAAGACTGCAAGAGGAGGCTGAAAGAACCAAATCCAGAAGCTGCTGGGTCCTAGATCAGTATCATTGGAAAAGAACTGACTTAAGAATCTACATAGAACTGCAGAGATCCTGAGATCCTGCAAAGGTCCTGAGAACTTTAAAGAGTCTTCAGCAGTGAAACCAGCTTGCTTGAGGAAACTTGAGGAAGCACTGACGAGTTCTGTCAAGGGGAACCTCCAAATTATATCCATATGACCTAATACAGGCTGTCCATGCTTTAGCGCCACGTTAACCCAAAGACCCTCCAAAGATCCTGAGAACTTGCGAGAATATTCAGAAGTGAAATCAGCATGCTCAGAGTGCCTCGAGGAAGCCTATTGAGATCATCCAGGGTGTACTGGACATGACGTCCATGTGACCTAATACAGGCTGTACATACTTTAGCATATAAGTCCAGATGGACTGGGGACCAGAGATGAGCTTGATAGCATTTCTGCTCCGGCCATCTGACAGACATGCTTGTGCTCTGACTCCAGTCTGTTTGGTTTACTTATGGTTGTAGGAGAAGGGGTTCAATCGAGGGTACAAACCACACTGCTCCCTTAGCTATGCTAGATCAGGAATGACCAGCTCATAGCTCTGACCAGTGGATCAGTTACAGCAAGCTCTGTTTTAGCAGTTAGCACAGAGTCTAGTGCAGCCCTTCAGCCCTAGCTGAATAATGTATATGGGCATTCTATGTGCATGCCTTCGTACGTGATCTTCTCTAGCAAAGTGTCAGCTGAGAGATTTTCCTTTTCATGCTGAAATGTTCCTGCTGAAATGTGCATGGGGTAAATTCTAAAGAGAGTGATGTTTTGGGTGAGAGGGGGAGGTGTTTAGTGGAATAGAATAGTGTGCTGAAATAGAATCGAGGAGGTGGAGATTAAAATTGAGCTTTAGACGTCTCTCAAGTAGCACAGAGCTTAAAACTCTCGGCGTGTCGCACTCACTGTCGGAACGATTTAAGAGCATGAGAATCAATAGTGGGAGACCAGCGGATTATTCCAAAGGCACAAATCACCGTTAATGTGACTGTGACTAAATCCCAGGGTGAAGTGTTGGTTTGATATAATTGTCACCTATTCAGTCATAAAATGCGTCTAAACTTTAAGGTTTCCCAGACACACACAGAGGCGCCTGTGTCTGATGTGAGTGAAAGCTCGAGGAAGGCGTAAGGAATGCCTCAGATAATAAATAGAGAGATTTGATTCGTGCTGGCTTCCTCCATGAGAGGAAGGCCGCTGACCTTCATTAACCCCTGGGCTGAGCGTCATCCATGACTGTCTTGAATCAGGCCTCCAGCTGACTGCTGAACTCGTCCTGCTGTTCTTTTTTCCCCTGCCCTGTCTCTCTGCAGTCTGGGAGCAGGGAGACAGAGGAAGCACACAGGTGTGATTACCGAGGAAATCCACTGGTAATCCAACAATCCTGTCTGATTAAAGCTATTAGCCCAACTTCTCAGGATTGCTTGTTTGACTTGTGTTTCTATGGGACAGAACAGGACCCGAGTGCACTCTAAAGTCTGTGTGTGGAGGGGTCCTGACACAGTACTCATGTACTACCCTCCTTCTCTTGCTATCGCTCACGCACTTCCACCACACATCCACCCACACACAGCAGTTCGATGTGGGCCCAAAATTTGAACCTAACTCAATTTCTTGATAAGAGTTTTCTGCCTGATAAGGTGCACAGCACCTAATTTTGAATTCTGTCCGAATTTAACTGTATAAAAACTGTAGTTTTTACCAAACCCAGATCGTAGCCTGACAAAATTCTGCCCAAATTCAACTGTAGCCTTAAAAACTGCTCATAACTGACTGTAGGCCTACAAAATCCTTCCAAAATTCAAGTGTAGCTTCACAAAATTTTGTCTGAACCTAACCGTAGCCTGACAAAATTCAAGCATAATTCAACTGTAGTCTGACAAAATTCTGTCCATATACGGCTGTAGCCTGACACTCGACTGTCCCTGATAATTCTTTCTGAAACCAAAATGTCTGAACCTGACCACGACCAACCAAATAAAATCAAACAAAACAGACTATTCCTAATGGTAGTACCTGTAAAGTTACCTTAGAGACAGTGAAAGTCATCATCAGACTGCATCTAAACAAAATCGAAGTGAATGGCCTAATTATCAGCCATCCAAAGTTAAAGCTAAGTTTAAGCATGGTTAAATGCCGGCACAGTCTGTTGAAGGCTATGGAGAATCCAAACATTGAATTTGAACCTGATCCGAGCTCAAAAAAAAATGAGAAAAACGATATCTGAACCAGACTAAACCCCAATGCAAATGGTCGAGTCCCATTAGGTTCGGACAAATATTTAAACCACACACACCCTCGCACGTGCATACTCTTGTGGCTGAAGTGCACGCAAGGTCACAGGGGAGCAGAGCGGCAGCAGGACGGGTGGTGTCTGACCCCATCTGGTTGTGGCGTGACCTCGCTCACACTTGGATTAGCTGGCACAAAGCAGCGCTCCCTCTCGTTGGATTGTTCTTGCCCCGCAGCGCCCCCTCCTATTAGCTCTCAATCATATGGTCTGTCGGTCATGTGATTAATAGCGGGTCAGCTGCCTTTAAGTGGGCTGGTCTTGTAGAATGTCCAATATTGGACAGCTCATGAGAGGGTTGACTGAAGGGTTGATGAGTTGAAGGCAAGAGACACTTGGCATGTGACCCACTCTGAGTGTATGTCTCTCTCTCTCTCTCTCTCTCTCTCTCTCTCACTGTCTCATTTTGTCACATTCACACTTTCTGTCTGTCTCTTTCTCCTACTCTTTCTGCTCTCTTCTCACTTCACTTTCTTTTTTTTTTACCCTTCTCTCACTCACTCCTTCTCTCTTTTGGTGTTTCTGGCTTTTTCTCTGTTTCTCTTTCCCTCTCAGCCATGTCCTCTTATTCTATCTCACTCTGTCTCATTCTGTCACATTCCTGCTTTTTTTACTCTCCTGTTTTTGCTTTCTCACTTTTGTCATTCTCTCTTTTTCACTCTGTTTCTCCCTCTCTCTGCTTTTTTTATGCTCTCACTCTCACATTCTCCCCCCTCACTCTCATTCTCTCTCCTCTCTCACCCTTTCTTCTTCTCTCCTTCTCTCGCTCACTCTCTCTTTCACCCTCTCTCTCTCTGCTTCTCTCTTTTTTTCTCTCTTGCTCTCTGTCTTCCTCCCTCTCTGAGCAGCTCCTCAGGACAAAGTTAAGTGGCCTGGCTTATGGTCCTCTCAGGAGAGCCCATGGGCAGCTTTCCAGACAGTTTAAACACCTTTAGCTAGTGTCTGGCCAATGCCATTGCACTTCACCAATTGTGCTGGCTCTTTCAGAAGCAGCTTCCCTTTCGCTGTAGGTGCTCTTCAGTCTGAACGCATAACACTGAGGTTTTTGTGGCTTCACAGAGCTTGTTGCCTATGGTAGCAAACTCTGCTAGTCTCTTTAATGGCCCAGTGCATTGCTTTAAAAAGGACTTTAGAACATAACAAACCAAGGGAGAATGGTTTGGCATGTTCTGAATATTCGTCTGAAGCCTTTGAAACAAAGCTCTTGAGAAAACGTTTATTATTTAGTCAGAAGTTCTTGACGTGGCTAAATGCAGAAAACAGGCTGGACTCTTGTTCCAGGAGCAAACTCAGCTTATTTCTTCTCTCAGGAGATCGTGTTGTGGAGCTGTTATTTTCCACTAAACTTTCAGGGCACGTAAAGTTGATACGGCTGAAAAGTGCTTGGACCCCATAAGCAGACGGTGCCCTCTCCCCCTCATTGGCCGCTTTTTCAGTACCACGCTAATGCTCACTGTCTTCAGCTCTCACATTAAAACCTCCTCTTCCAACTCAAGGCATCCAAAATATTTGAGAATGACCTTGCAGTGTTCCCGGCTCCCCAAGTTGTGTGAGTGCTTGAGATAATTTATATATAAAATGTAGGGTTTGAAAAATTGCCATTTCCATCTTTAGGTGGCCGGGGCTCTCCATTACCAAAATGGGCTGAGTCACTGCACCATGTGAATCTTAATGAGAAGTGCATTGCCAGGACTGCCTCTTTACCTCCCACTCTCTTCCTCTTTCTCTCTCTCTCTTTCTCTCTCTGTCTCTCCATCCCTCCCTTGCTCTTTCTCCAGATCAGATGGAGCTGACTTGTTTCTGTTTTTTTTACACTCTTTGATTAATAGGTTTGCAGCTACCTGGACAGAGCAATTTTTTTTTTCATTTTTTTCAATATTTTGGTTGAATGTATCTTTTTTCCTTTTTTGTCCTTGTTTTTTTGTCGTCTTCTTTTTTGCATGTTATCGACAGTCATATGTTTTGCTTTAAGATACTTACAAAGCAGTATTAGTGTGAAGCAGTTTTGGACTGAAATGCACTCTGACTCTGCAAACTGCTCTACAGAGCTAAGGAAACGTGGCAGATTC
>JAILXH010188114.1:8591-20124 GCA_023558415.1 Piaractus mesopotamicus | reverse complement strand
CCGTACCCCTTCATGTGTCTGGCAGAAAACGGAGATCACTTCCAGCATCGCATGTAATGCAATAGATTACACATACTTCAAAGTATGTAGTGTATTTTCTTGGCTCAGATTGCTTCATCCTAATGGGAGTTACAACAGAATATTCGGGGCCTCTTTCGAGTGAATCTCCCAGTAGTTCACTTGCCACATCACTTCCATTTGATTTACTAATAAAAGATATTGGAAGTAAATTCATTATGGATCATTACAAACACTTTGTTTTAAAAGTACCAAGTCTTAAGACAGTGAGAAAATAGAAACGCTGTATAGAAAAAAAGATGCATCAAGATGCATCGATAATCGTTTTATAATCGCATCGCAGCCTCTGAATCGTAATCAAATCGAATCGTGAGGTGCCTAGAGATTCCCACCCCTAGTAAACATCCTTTACAGAGAACACTCTTTTGCACATTTCAGTGTGTTTTAATCACTGTGTATTTGCCAAGTTAAACAAATTGGGAGGATAAAAAACAAAACACAAAATGTAGCCTGTGCAAAAGTGATTGTATTTATTTTCAATATGTTTCTGTTAAACTTGGCCAAAAAATTGTGCACTGAAATGTGCAGAAAAATGCCACATTTATGTTTATTCCCTGTAGAGGGTGTTTTAACTTATTTTCATTTAGAAAATCAACAAAACATGTATTTTGTCAACAAAACAAAAATTCTAATGACTGAAATCCGCTAGTATAATTTTATATGGTCAAAATGTAAGCCTAGAGAGCTGAGCCACCAATTGGAAGGTCGCAAGTTCAAATCCTAGGACTGACTCAGCCTGGAGCTATGCTGCTCTCAGGCTGAACATACTTAGGCGGCAAAGTGACAGATTTCTCTTGTTGGATCAGTAAAGTATGTAACACAACCTTCATATCAGCCAAACCATGTATCGGTCACGCCTAGGCTTGTCACAATAATTGCATGATCACAGTTATCTGGGCTAATTCTAATGCTTTCACAAATGCGTGTTTATATCACAAGAAATTGAATGTGAACTAGGTGCAAATTCATCCCTTGGGTTGAGACATAAGCATATAAATAAAAGAGGGCAAGACATGTCTGACTAGTGCTGTAACACTTTTAGATGGTAGAGGTGAGAAATGTTTGGTTATTTCAGTTCAAGCTGTGTTTGTCATTAGTTGGGAGCTGCAAAGTATCAACAGTTAGGAAGCAAATAGATCCCCGGCCAGTTTGGCCACTTTAGATTTGTATTTTAATAGTTGCACTAAATTAACATTAATGCAAACTAAGTTATGTATATGGTAATTAATACTCATGACCATGACAGGCCTAGTTAGACCAAGGTTTCCAGTGTTTTTTTTTTTTCTTTTTTTTTTCTCCTGTTGCTGGTTGTGTTGCAAGAAAAACATTTTTGGGCTGCCTGTAAATGTTAGCCCTTGAAGCTCAAGTGTTAGAGTTGATATCCCACCTGGTGGTTAGTTTTGCAAGTTACAGTTTTTTCTTCCTGTCTCTGCAAATATACTGACACTGACAGCTGGGACAAGCCTTTTTCGTGAGTGTACCTTTATTATTATCTTATCATTCCTTTTTTTCCTTCCTTATTTTTTTCAATCAGGGCCTTTGCTAACTGTATGCCCCTGTTGGAAGTGGAGGACATGATGATAATGGGCAAGAAGCCTGACTCCAAGTGTGTCTTCACCTATGTGCAGTCGCTGGTCAATCACCTGCGTAGATATGAGATGGCCTGTCGAGCCCACTCAGACCACTGACTGCTTACTGACTGTGGCACTCCCCTCAAGCACATCCGGACGTCCACAGGCCCGTTCCATGATACTGTGGAGAATAGAACTGTTCCCCAAAATGCTCTTATTGTTTTTCTTCCAGGTCTTGTAGCCTAGTTTCAACTGTAACCAAAAGCCAATGCATGCAACATTGTGAGGTCAGGGTGGCCTCATATAAGCCATATTGCTGCAGTCTAGGATCTACGCTTAGGCACTAATGCTAATATCATATAAATTACCGTTAAAAGTTCCTTTATTAAAACGTATATATTCCATCATAAAGACTTTGAGGCAAAAAAAGTTTTAATGTTAAATCCCAGAAAAGACAATTGTGTTGTACCACTTACCAGCCTTCTAATGCCTAATATTTTATTTTTCATGCCAGTGGCATGCAGTCAGTTGATGTGGATTGCCTATATATCTGTTTAAAATGGCTTGTAACCTTGTTCTATGGTACTTTTTTGCTTTTATAGGAATTCAGATCTGCATGCTTCACATGTTTACTTGAATTTTCTTTTTAATTATTTTTAAGATCATTTATCATCTATAAGGAACAAGTGACTAAGTTTGGAATGAGCACTGGTATGCAGATGTAATCCACACTGCTTCATATTATGACAGTACAGCCCCCTTTGTTCAAACAGCAGCTGAATCTTTTAACCACATAAACGTTTCTTACAGTCATTCATCATATTTGTTCAAAGTATTTGTTAATCGGTACTCAATTGTTAAATATTTTCTTTCAGTTGGGTTTAAACAGTCCAGTTTAACAAAATGTAAAGGAGAAGTCAGCAAGGAATTAGACAACCATCCAAACACAGTCACATAAATAGACAGTACAACCTACATTTTCCCCTAATTTATGTTTTGGGTTATGAATATTTTGAAATGTTTTTACTTTTTTCATGAACTATGCTTTGAAGCGAATATAAATTCTCATAAATGACATATGGCTCCACAGTCAGATAAGTTATCACCCTGTTTATAGGGTTTTTGCTTTTGCATTTTTAAAGTAAGGCTTTTGAGGCTGCTGAGTTTAATTTCAGCCATAAGTACATTGGGTCCAGTATTGTTTAACAGTTGACAACTTGAGCTGAAATGATGTATGCCTTATTACTAAATTTTATCAGAAAAGTTTAAAGATGTTTTTTTTATATGTATGTATATATATATATATATATATATATATTTGGCTCTTGTGCTAGTTTGTAACTAATTTTGGTTTGATTTGGAAATTATTAAAAAAAAAAAGAAAGAAGGAAATGGACGTTCAGGGCAGAGCTCAAAGCTATAGTAGGTTTTAATTTATATGGTAAGTGATAGTTTGTATAATGTGGCAGTGAACATTTTTGATGACACCCACTGAAGAAATTAACTACCAAAACTAACTTTATTTAATACAGTTCAACACTTTATTTTTGGTCCATTTTTAATCTGTTGCTATCTTTGGCTTTTATTGATCTTTCTGAAATGGGTGGTGGTGAACTGAAAGTGTCAAGGAGTGTTCTGCTGAATGCTTGTGTTAAAAATCATGGCACTGTTGGACAGAAAGTCCAGTCTGATGTGAACAAAATATTTGATGTTTTGCTGCATCTCCTTAAACACAGCCCTTGTTTTGCAACATTAGCATTTGTGAGTGAACTTGTACTTGTGTATATTGTTTTTTTCATTTAGGATTTTAAAGTAATCTTTTTTTCAAGAATATCATTTTGACCGAACTGAGCTTTTAAGTATTTAATTTATTGTTTTTCCAGATTTTCTCAGTTTAGCCTTAGCCAGTAGCCAAAATAGGCATGATGTTGTGTATTAGCATTAGCTCACCAAAATGCTAATTCGCCCACTGTGCTGCTGAGCAATGGTACTGTCAGGGGAGGAACATCCTGACAGCTATTTTTCTTTCCAAATGAGCAAGAAACACCACATGGCAAAGCTAAGATCCAAATCTGTAATTTGAGCAGCACCTTTGTACTCGAGATAGTGTTATTTGCATTAGAGTTGTAACATGGCTTATGTAGAAATGCATATTTGTGGATGTGGTGGATCCTTCAAAGCCATAGCACTGCTACACATTCACTGCTGCATGTAAAAGCATCCTTGCCAAAATAATGGAGTCAATCAAAGCTCCTTCAAGGGAATAGGGGAAAGGCAGAGACATTAGGTAGAATCAGATATGGTCCATTATGCAATCAGTGTGAAACTCGCTGTCACTACGTAAGAGAAAAAACTGACTGCCTGTCCAAGGGCCATTTTGATTTTACATGTCTGCACAGAAGAATATTGTTCACTCAGCATTTCTGTACACTGCAAGTTAATATGAAGTGACTATTAAACCCTTTAAGAAACCAAGTTTTTGCTTCTTTGTTTCTGGAAGTACGTCTGCTTCCCATAATCGGGTACTGGCATACTGTTTTGCTGGAAGTGATCATTCTGATGAATTGCATTTCTTTTATATACAGTATTGTACAAACAGAGACTGCCCTTCCATTTGTTATTCTCACCCAAAATAACCATTATGTGCAAAATAGTATGTTTAACAGAAAATTACGTAGAATATTCAAGAACTAAATGCATCAGTTTTTTCAGTGTTTAGTGTGTCCACCCTTTTCCATAATTACAACTTCCATTCTGTTCAGGAGACTCCAACTTTTCAAAGACATCTGCAGGAATACTTTTCTTGTAAACATCTACAAAGTTCAGTCTTAGAAGTTGATTGCATTTTCTGCTTCTCACAATCCAAGTCATCTTATTTACAGATTCGCTCATGAGTCTATAAATCCATACCCCACATGTCAAAATCCTGGTATTCTCGTGCAGATTTTCTGTCATTTTTGTCTATTTCCTTTTCTCAATAACAGCTTGACAGCAACACATCCTGTTAGACCCATAGTGTTAATTTGTCTTCTCACAGTGGAAGGATAGCTTAGAAACACCTGTATCTTTTTCAGGTCTGAAGCAAGAATGGAGCTTTTTTCTTTCCTTGTCTCTAAAAGATGAAAGCATTAACTACTGTTTATCTGATGTGTCAGGCTTGCATGGTTGTTAGAGGGCACGTTTTCCCTATACCTTATACACATAAGAAAAAAAATTGCGAGGCAGCTAAGATGCATTTGGGTAGTTGCTTGCCTGAATGTTATTGTGTCATTGAAGGGGAACAATGCCAATTACACCTTTGGAAACACCTTTTGTTGGGAGGACACTATATAACTCATTGGTCTTAAAACTGGAATGAATGGGGTGTTAAAGCAGCAGGGTGCTCACAAGTAGTGGACAAATCAATTATTTATGCATTTGATACACAAAGGTGTGGCTGTTGTGTAATTTTCTGTTCAATATGGATTGCCTGTGTTCTACTGCAAAAATAATCAAAAAGCTTGTGCTGTAATTAGATCAATAATATTTTATTTTTTCTGTGTTTTATCGTTATGCTTTCCACCCAGCACTCTTATCGAGACCCTGCCATACACCTCAAGAACGTACATCATCAACCCCAACCAATCAGACGATTTTATGGTTTGGGGCGTCATTCAGTTCCTGTATGGGCAGAAACAGGGTTACATATATGCTGTTCTTTTAATACCACAGACATGAGTTTAAGTGGATCCATTAAATCAATATACAAGCACATGTACTGCAAATGCAGACTTCGTAACAAAAAGTACAACAGATGGTATGTGCCTTAGTCTGAAGACTAAATTATAGCAAGAACGAGGGTGCCTCACTCGAATATTCCTAACTGATTTCTCCTACATAGACTATAAATCTTTATGTGCTGAGTCAATCTCAGACTGGGGTTTCTCATTAATTTGAGTCTGCGCAGGTGGTTGGGTCGTGTGGTGCTCTTTGAAGGGGCTGTCTTTGGCTGGTGAGAAGCGGAACTCCTCAGGCACTTCATCTTCAGGTTGTGCTTTTTTATAAAAGCCAAGCTCAGCTAAGAGTTTGTTGATCTCTGTACGGGTCATATCTGACAGTGGGATCCGCTACAAAGGACAAATGGAGGAAGAGTACAGCAGAGTGTTGATGAAGACGTAAGATAAGCATTCCAGCTCTGTTCAATAGCCAGACTGGATAAACAAGTCAATCTCAATGAAAGAGCTAAATTTCATCATTTAAAAGTAAGGGTAAGTAATACAGCAAAATCTAACATGACATCTCCAGACATTTTCAAAATACTTGGTATAAATCAAAATATTGTTTATATATCCAAGTAAAAATGTATAAGGTAATGGCACAACAGGCTGACATCCAATCAGATACTTGTTTCTATGCCCTGTATGCTGTCCACTGGCTGCTGTTTACAGGTCCTTTATAACCAGTCTTTTTGAAAAGAATGTTCTTTAACACTGATGCTACTGATGAGGTACGTGTATTGTGACTTAATTTATGACAACAATATATCATCATACTGTGCACTTTAGTCCTCCTCTAGGTGTGGAATATCGTGTACAGTTACAGTTTAAGTTTTTGTCCAGCAGATGGTGCCAGTAAGAAACTGCAGTGAAGAGCCAAAGGCTCTCAAACAATCTTCAAAGGTGAGACAGAGGGCATTTCTACAGATGAAAGTCACTAGTGATGGATTATCTACTTAATATAAGTGCAATGTTTGTGGAGACTTTTGTACATGTTCATAACATGTTGTCTCCCCCGATAGACAGAAAATTCAGCTGGTCATCCCAAAGTAACAGATCAAAAACAAAGTTTTAAAAAGTAAAGCTTCGCATTGATCTGAAGGTGGTGATTTTTTTTCAACTGCTTTTTTATAAAAATAAAATTCTCAGGCTATAAAAAACAAAACACTATTGTGCAAACAGTAGGCTCATTTGAGCATTCAGTTTAAAAATAATTCTGAATTGCACCAAAACAATCAAAGTCCAAATTGCAAAAAATAAGTCATTACATGCAGATACTAAGTCAAAAACACTGAAATAATGCTTCCAAAAAACTGGTACTTGATGGGAATGGACTTTTTAAAAAATTTCACCCAATCACAATCTTCTTAAACTCTCTGAAAATGAAATTACTTTTTATTTGTAAAGAGGGGTTAGAGCCCCCAGAGCTGTGAACCGAGGACAAGTGCGTTTTCTCCCCCCCAGACATATGTCATTTCTATCCGATATGTATCTAGGAGTATTTTCTAGAAGAAAAATACCCGAACCACACATATTCAAACAAATCTGAAGAGGTAAAGAAAAGCATCTTTTTAGCCTTTCAGCCTGCTGTTTTATCATAACCGTTGAGCTCAGTATTGTAACTAATACAGTTAACTTACATCTAGCTCCTCGTAGTAGTGGTTTAGGAGGACAAGCTCAGGGTCTGCCCCAGGAATGTGCTTCATTACCAAGTTATGACTGAAAAACAGGCAAGTCAAGGAAAAATTAAATGGAAAGAGTTCAGGAGATAGATGAGTGGACAGTTACAGTCTAGAAGCTATAACACAGAGGCGTTCACAGAATGCTTCCAAATAATGTTCAGATAAGATTTGTATCCACACTTTATCTCCAACTGGCCACATAAATGGACCTCTGTTAGAGAGAAATCCAATTTGCATCAAAGCTGCTCTTCTCATCTTAAATGCAAATCCAGGGAATTCTCTACTGGGATCTGATGAGATGAGATGAGTGCCACAGAAATGTTTTTCTATGTGAGAAACTGGCTTCAGTTTTTAGAATGCTTTTGGACTAAGAAAGGACAGGAGCTGATGTACACAGCTTTAGTTTTTTAATCTTAAATAAATAAGCTAGATAAAAACAATGGATGTGACAGATGTAAAAGTTGTTCGGGAGCCTGATTCCCTAACACAGCGATTCTCAACTCCAGTGCTTGGGCAGCCTTGCGCAGTTTTTTCCCAGCACAGTATTTTCCCAACATGGATTTCCCAGTACTGGACCCAAAAGTATTTTTTGAAGAGAAGCTAGTATAAAAAACATTACTTGTTTACTTATAAACAACCAAAAGTACACATGATGAAATACTAGATAATATTTTCATCACATAATTCTATTATTATCTGTTATTTCACTGATGGTGCACTTTAATCCTTGAATAGTTCCAGTTCACAATAACAATGACAGCTTCTTAATAAATTGGTCAGTGCATACATAAGCATGATTTTGAAGGTAATTATGATAAAAGTTCTGTAAATTAATCATTGTTATTAAGCCAGGTGAAGGATACTAAAGAGGGATGTCTTGGGTCACAAAGGCCTTGACCTGAGATTAGAGAGAAAAAAAATAAGGCAATAGTAATTAGAACGATTAACATTGCAGTCAGTATGATGAAGGGTTTGTCCAAAAGTAATACAAACACATCATGGGACTTTGAAGGATCTATACATGTTCTACTGAAATAATGAGAGCTTACCTCCCTCAGCCTGTTCAACTGTCATCCCCCACAGGTCTGGGAAGAAAGACATTAGAATTAAGTCTAGATAGATAAATAGATAGATATGGCAATTTTCAGCAAATTTTGGAAACAGCAGTTATGGATGAAATGTGCAGACGTGTGTACTTTTACATACGACTGTAGCTAGACAGACAGATGAAGTGAAATTAAAAACGTTACAGGTGAAGAAAAAAATTATTAACTACAAACATAAGTTAATATAACAAGATTTTATTCAAAATCATTTTGGATCAATTCAATTGGTCCGTTCATCATGACATTTTCACACAATGTAAAGACCACTGGCATTTTCAAATTATGTAAAGAAACTGAGGTTTTGTGCCAGCAGTAGCAATATATTGATGTTTTTCATTATTTCTGGTAAATATAATAGAGATAAAAGATGTAATAAGTAGATGTAATATGCTAGTAAAATAATACCATTTTACATCAGACCACTAACTTATCTGATACTCAATAACAAACAATACACTGTTGAACAGACCTCAACACCACTGAAGATCTTTGGGAACATAGGGTCTCATCTCAACAGTCTTTGGATTCTAAAACAGATGTATTTGTACTCTCCAAATTCTGCAGAAACTTTCTTGAACTAGAGCTCAAGATGTGATTAAAGCAAACAGTGGACACACCAAATATTGAGAAATTTGTCTTAAACTGTAGAAAGAGTCATCCAGCTCAGCCTGTTGGATCCTACTGTATTTAGGACAGCCCTCAGGGGTCTATCATTGTCTACCTGAAAACAGCATTTAGAACAACGCCTCAGAAAAGCCAGATCATGTCTTGAATGGCTGACACTACTTCATATATCTAATTTCACATTCCCACTTCTATTCCATCCACCCAAAAGCAAGGCCTTTTGAAGGAAAACAGTGTCACCCGAGAAAATTCAGTTTCTGCAGGTAAAGTGACACCAGTACTTGGTCTCACTCATGAGTGGTTTCATCACTGCTTTTCTTCTAGCTGTAATGGCTGCTTTTCATTCACAGCTATGAAACTTAAAACAAATGCTGAACTACACTTAATTCACCTCAGTGTTTGGAATGATCTATCTTTGGTATCTATTGTAAAGATTACGATTAAGGGGAATGTGGACTACATATTCAGGGAGAGGAAGAAAAAATAACGGGAAACATTACGTCACAGCAATCTTAAGCAGACTTCATCTTTCGTGATTTAGGACTATGCTACAGGAAGATATAACTGCAGGAAATAAAAAAAATATATATAACAGATTCAGTTGCTTGTAAAACAGTTTAACTGTATTAATCGCTGAGGAGATTTACCCACCTCTACTTTTGCCTTTGCAAGTCCATCGAGCTTTTTTAAGTCCACTTCATACGTCAAGATGAGAGAAGGAAGCAGCAGCGCAGCCAGAAAAATCGAACACATGATGCTTCATGCGGCTTTTGGAGGTACTGGGGGGTGATGGAGCAGGTGGTCGCTGGCTGTACTAACCGCAGTAAACCTAGAAAGGCTCGTAAATTCCTTAAACCAAAATGTCACGTCCGAACTCTGCCACGTAAAACATCTCCCTCTCTTTGAGGAGGAGGCGGAGCAGAGCCCGAGTGCAGCGCTGAAAACATTGGACATCTATGAGCATGCGCAGTGCACGAGCAGGCGAGTTCGTTTTGTCAAATGTAGCCTGCGTTAACAAGCTGCACAATATTCTGTCTGAAAAATGTCGCATGTATGTCCTACTACACGTAGTCTTACATTACAGAGCTGTTTAAACACTAGAAAATATCTCTGCATCTAAACCGCTGCCATGGCTTCATACAAACCCTCGGCCTCTAGAGGTAGACAGAGTGCTGATATTATGTAAGTAAAGAAAGATGTAATACGGTGCTTATCTGGAATAAACAAAAACCTACGCTATGCTATGATTGAGCAGTTTAACCAGCTTGAGATTTTTTTTAGCAGAGTTCTGCTAAACCACTTACTCTTTACAACAAATATTTTTGATAATGTTTGAAAAAATAGAAGTATAAAGACGTTAAAAATAACTACAACACTTAAATATACATTCCCTGTTTCATGCCTATACAACTACCAGGTGTTTTTGTGTGCTGGATTATTCTTGTACCTTTCACACATTGCCAGTCTTCATTAGTTATTTGGAGTTCTTTTTCAAGTTTGAATTTGGAGTAATACAATATTGACTGCATATCTCATCTGTTTCTCATGGCAAATATTAGGAAGACATCTAGAACCTGCATCCCACTTACTGCCACATGGTATGCACCTCATTAATTTTCCAAAGAGGTCTTCAAGATCCCCTGCTATTCAGGAAGACTCATGCAGTGTTGGAGATGTGATTTCCGTAGTCACTGTTGATACTGTCAGAACGAGACTAGCTATTTCAATCACCTGCACTCACAGTACCAAACAGCTTAAGCCTTTCCCATGTACCCTTTTCACACAGTGCAGTGTTGTCGACAAAATCCAGGAACCCTCCACTGAACTTCATGCTGCTTTCCTTTCAAAGCTGTCAAAATCAGGAGTCCGTTGAATTCCTGGTATTTCAACACATCAGTTTAATTCCATACATTACCTACTTAATATGTAACCTTTCTTAACAATGCTCATTATGTTATTAATAATAATATTCAAAGACATTAAAGTCTCAGGTCAGGTTTCTGTTTAAAGTGGCTGTGCTTGCTAGTAGACAGTCAAAAGTAATAAATTGCAGTAAACCACAATATATCTCAACACTTACCATATGAAAAATCTGTGAACACCTCAATAGAATCCTATCGTTGCTCAAGTCTTGTAATAATATAATACTGTATCGTACCTATAGCAATTCCTACCATGATAGACGTCTCACTGCGTTTTGAGTCACTGTGTTGTATGTGTTGTGTGTTAGGTGCTCCACTTACATTATAGAGACACATTGTAGTTCTACAATTACAGACTGTTGTCCATCTGTTTTTCTGCATACTTTGTTAGCCATTTTTTTCTTCTTTTACCATGATCTTCAATAACCAGGACCCTTACAGGACCACCACAGAGCAGGTATTTTTTGGGTGGTGGATCATTCTCAGCACTGCAGTGACTCTGACATTGTGGTTGCGGATAGCTAACACAAACTGTGCAGCAACAGTCTGAAATTGTAGTATTACTAACTGCACCTATGTGTGATAAGTGGACCAGATAAAAGAGTGTAGACACAAAAAGGTGTACTTCATGAAGTGGCCAGTCAGTGCATAATGAAATGAAACAAAATGAATGCATTTTGGAATGAAACCTTGAAGTCCCCGTGAAGTCCGAAAAGCACACATAATAAGTCTTTAACACAAAAACTGACAGAATACTGAATTCTGTACAAAAACACATTTCTTGTTCTCATTACC